>CAJNDT010002236.1:523318-530110 GCA_905221615.1 Symbiodinium sp. CCMP2592
GTGTGTTTTTAATGGTTTTTTTTTGAAACTCAGGTACAGTTAGAATTCCTGTACTAGGAGGAGCCAGTGGTTGGGGCCTGGTTTGGAACACTAAACAGTCATCTAACCCCTTTAGTCAACCCTGTTCGGGGTTTAAGGTTTAGGGTTTAGGGTTCCAGGTTTAGGGTTCAGGGCTGCCGAACCCTAAACCCTAAACCCTAAACCCTAAATTTAGGGTTTTATGGTTTACGGGTTTAGGGCCATGAATCCCATGAAACCCGAAAACCCCCTAACCGAAATCCCCAAAGCCTCGAAGCCCCTAGAGCCGAGCTTAAAATCCCTAGGAGCCCTTTCCAACCCCAAAGCCTATAGCCGAATAGCCCTGCCTTTTTAGGTTCAGTATTATGGTTCTTACATATAGTTCCTTAAAAAGGTAGGTCTTTTCGGCTACAGGTAGGGTTTTATTCCAAACCCAAGAGTAGCCTAGGAATAACAAGGGTGCCCTTTTTGGTTTAAAGGGAGTTATAAGGGAACCTGAACCCCCCAAAAAAAGGGAATAAGGGCCTACTCTAGGTCCTAGTTGGGTTTCCCACACGGAAGCTCGACGAGCAAAACCCCAAAGTCCTACTCAAAGGAGCAGGGGACTGAGTCTCTGATGCATATGCATCCCAGTTAGGACGAGCCGACATTAGAGCTAGACTGGTAACCGACTAAGTCCCCTCCTGCTGCTTTAAGAAACACTAAACCCTCAGACCTGGCGGGATCCTCGTATCACGAAGATTCTAGGTTTCGGCCTCCTATTAGAGTCCTAATCCGTCTAAACCAAAGCGATAGCAACCTTTCATGTCACACCTTCCGCAAAACTCGATCAACACCATACGAGTAGCTCAAACCCTAAGCCCAATGAAACGCTACTTAAAACATGCAACCCTGTAAATCCATAATCTTTCAACAACCCCTTCCTGAACTTGGACCCCTAGTAACCTAGTAAAAATTATAATTCTATCTGTTTCTTAGGGGTTATAGGAACCAACAATTAAAATGTATTTCCAAGTACCCCTAAGTCTAAGCCAGCGCTTAGGCACGTGGAGGATGGCTGCGAGAGGCGGGGCACGGAGGGCGACCTTCATTTACTGCGAGAGGCTGTAAGGCAGGTTTAGGGTGTGGGGTTTAGGGTTTAAGTTTAAGGTTTAGGGTTTAAGGTTTAGGGGTTAGGCTTTAGGGGTTTTGGGGTCCATGGGTTTAGGGGTCGAGGGCTTAGGGAAAGTTTAAGGTGCAAACGTGTTCTCTAGGAGTTCTTTCAAGGCGCTACAAAGGGTCTGGAAGCGTTCTAAGGCTTCTTGATGAGTGTTATACCAGAGTTCTTCAAGAGTTCTACATTAGAAGCTGCCCCCACCCTGTAATAGTGGTATAACAGGAATATAATAGGGCCCTGATATAATCCTTATTGTCACTATTACAGAGTGGGGGCAGCTTCTGAGTTGTACCAGACTTCTTCAAGAGTTCTACAAGGCTTATTTATTGCTCGGAGACGCATGGAACCAGTCTTAGCAATCATATCCCCCTGCAGCCCCTATATGTAATTAAATTTCAGTCTACCACACAAAACCTCGACACCCCATTCAAAGCCCTTCATCCAGAGACTCCAGAAGTCCAAAACCCCGTAATTAAGGACTTTACCTTGAGGGTCCGAAGGACCCAAGAATTAGGTAGGGTTTGGGGTTTAGGGTTTAGGGTTTAGGGTTTAGGAAAGTAGCTATGTAGGTTGCTACTTGGGAGTATATGAATATTAGGTACTTGGACCCTTATTAGGGTTATCTTACATAAACCATTAGGTCTCGATCTTATTCTAGACCTAAGCCAATTTTGTGTTCTTCCTACCAGCCTTGAACCCTAAAAACCCGAGAAACCTCAAACCGTTTAAACCCTAGAAGGACATACCCCTTAACCCCAAATCCTAGTCCAATTCATTCTGACACCGATTTTTCACGCATCCCCCGGGCCTCCCCGGGGAACAGATCCTCGGGCTGCTCTCGCTGTTTGGGGTTTCGGGGTTCCAGGGTTCATGGGTTCGGGGGTTCAGGGGGTTCAGGGGTTTGGGTTACGGCTTCGGGGGTTTAGGGTTTAAGATTTATGGGCTTGGGCTTGGGGTTTATGGCTTTACAAGAAAGGGATTCAAGGCTCCGGCATGGAGCTTGGGCGTAGATTCCTCGCATCCTGTTATATACCAGATTATCCGAGCAACCAACATCGTACTAAACCTTTTAAAACATTCAGATGGCCCACTACTAGTCGATTTCAGAACATGCACTGCAGCATACCAGACGACGCAAGAACAATTTCGACCAGACAGCAAGAAGTGCCATCGAAGTCACAAGATTCATCTTGAGGCATAGCTAAACACAGTATCAAGCGAGGCTGGTGATCATATGAAACCCTGAACCCTAAGCCCTAAGGGCCCGATTATTAACAAAAACAATTAAGTCATTGCAAACAAATCAATGAAGACAGAAGACGCAGGAGATAACGTGGGTTTCCATGCATCTCGATGAACTTCGCGACAAAACTTTCCGAATGAAAATCCAATTCCGAGATTTCAGGACGCGATGCCATAAGGCTGAAGAATTCCCGGGTGAGACAAGGGACTTACAATCTTTCGAAAGGCCCTTGACTTGTGCTCGGCGCTCGCCGTTCTCGCCGTGAAGCCGGACCGTAAGCGACCAATCAGATCCTTTCGGTTCCCCCGGCCTCACGGTTGGCTTCGTCTTCGGAGGCGTGGAATCTGCCGTACATTTCGCCGCGGGTGCCTGCCCACCGCACGCCAAGGCCCACGTAGTGCAGCCTAAACCATAAACCCTAAACCCTAAACCCCTAAACCTAAACCCTACACCCTAAACCCTACACCCTAAACCCTAAACCCTACCCTAAACCCGAAACCCTACACCCTGAACCCCAAACCCTGCCTGGCAACCGGATTCTTGGGCCCTGCAGGTCCCTGGGTCTGAAGCAAACATCACCCACGATGCATACTGCCGGCCAACTCCTAAACCCAAAACCCCGAAACCCGAAAACCTACCTGTAGCCGAAAAGACCTGCCTTACACCTTGTTAAATCACAATAGGATCCCTAATGTGATCTAAGGAATATTCCTTAATTAAGGGATCTTGGAGTCTCTGGGCCCTAAGCCCTACCTCTAGCCGAAAAGACCTACCTTTTTAGGATTCCTCATTATGGTTTCTATATCTAGTTCCTTACAAAGGTAGGTAGGTCTTTTACGCCACGGCAAACCCTACACCACCAAATTCCTAAACCCCCAAACCGCCGAAACCCTAAACCTTAAAACGTAAAACCTAAACCCCATACCCCCGAATTCCCAAACCCAGAACCTGCCGAAACCCTACACCTTAGAACGTAAACCCTAAACCCTAAACCCCAAAACTCCGAAACCCCAATATCCCGAAACCCTCCACACTAGAACCTATAACTTAGAAGCTGCCCCTACCCTGTAATAGTGACTATAAGGATTATATTTAGGCCCCTATTAAATTCCTATTATACCATTATTACAGGGTGGGGGGGCAGCTTCTAACCTATTCCCACAACATGTCTGCATGTAAGAGTTGCTCAGAGCTTCGGGTGTTTAGGGTTTATGGTCTAGGGTTTAGGTGTTTAGGATTTAGGGTTTTGGTGTTTAGGATTTAGGGTTTAGGTGTTTAGGATTTAGGGTTTTGGTGTTTAGGATTTAGGGTTTAGGTGTTTAGGGTTTAAGGGTTTAGGGTTTAGGGTTTTGGTGTTTAGGGTTTAGGGGTTTAGGGTTTAGGGTGTAGGGTTTCTTGGGCTTACCATTCGGACAAAGGGTTCCAGAGCGCAGGGAAGTTTAGGCTGTTTCGGGGTATACCTAGAGCCCCCAAGTACCATCTATAATACACAAAAAATCCTACCATTCGGGGCCATAAGGACGGATTTAATGTTTGCCTCGGGACACCCCCAAACCCTAAACCCCAAAACCCTGAACCCTTAAAGAACCCCCGAACCCAAAACCCTAAAACCCTAAACCCTAAGCCCTTAACGAACCCTAAACCCTACAACCCTAAACCACTAAACCCTAAACCCTTAAAGAACCCCCGAACCCTAAACCCTAAAAACCCTAAACCCCAAACCGGTCAGGGCAGGGATTGAATCCTAAAGACCGCCATTTCAAGGGTAAAAGGAGGGACCCTTAATAAGGACCTCTAGGTATATACCCTAAATATAGCTATTATACCCATAGTTATAGCCCATTCTAGGGTAGGGGTCCCCATTAAGGGTCCCTCCTTTTGCCGTTTGAGCCATGTCTGGGTACAGAGCCCGGCTGGCCACGGCATAGCGACCCTCCTGTCGCACAGGCAACTTTAAAGGGATCTATAGGGAACTTTAGAGGGATCTATAGCGTTCTGTAAAGGGATCTGAAGGGTTTAGTGATTAGGGTCTACTTAGAGGATCATGGGACATGGTAAGTAGGGTAAAAGTACCTTCACTAGGATCAGACGTTTGAAGGGATCTATAGGGGTACTGCAAGGGTTTAGGATTTAGGGTCTACTTGGAGCATCATGGGACTTAGTACGTAGGGTTATAAGTACCTTAATTAAGGCTATAAGTAGGTACAACTATAGTCACCTTACTTATAACCCGATTTACTATGTAAGTCCACTGATGCTGAGTGAAGCGGGAGATTGCATGGCCCCCCAGAAGGATCCCAAAAGTAGATCCCCTCAGGCTGTTCCTATAAAGTACCCTTGAGTAGTTGGGGCCCCCTCTACTTTTTAAACCCTTCCTCGAAATGAAGCATGCGGACTTAGGGTACCGGGCTTGTGGGTGTATGGCTACACATCTCAGAGCGCAGCCTTCTCGAATTTGGGGTTCCGTGCAGGGCTGGGCTAAACAAGTAATGTCACCCATCTACATTGGTGCTGACTGACATAGCCGTGTATGACACGCTCTTTGGGAGGAATACCCTAAGGCAACACTCGAAAATGGTCTCAGTCTCGGGTATCCTGAAATCGATAATCCTGGCCCCAATGCCCTAAACTGGTATACCCTAAACCACCAAACAAACCCTACAACCCTAAACGCCCAAACTCTCGTGCACGGCCGTGAACACTAAATCCCCTAAATCCCAAATTCCTAAACTCTAGACCCCAGAAAGCCCCAAAACCCCCTAAACCCTCGCTGGTTGCATCTGTAGGGTGGCTGAGTATTTCCAAGCCACGCGGAGCTTGCGGATCATGTACATAGCTATGCGTCGCTTGAGAAGAGCCAGATGGATGCCGAAGTTGTACTTCGCGGGGCTCGGGTTTGCATTTGAGGCCTCATTCTAGAAACGAGCGATAAGGGACCCTGCCTCTAACCCGGGAGGAGGGATCATCGTGATCACCTCGGCTCGCAGCCACGGTTGACGGCTTTGATGCCCCGAAGGAGAAGCGAGGCTGTCCATGACAACAGCGCCGAAGTCGTGGCGGGGTTGTTGTTGATGTAGGTCTTCACTGCGAGGGCTTCGAGACCATTGAGGCTGGCCAGAAAGTGGTTCTTGCCATAAGAACCATCCAAAGTGGAGATGCACTTCATGGCTGCCTCGTTACCATGCAGCCGCGAGTACACCTTGAGGCATCGGCCAATCATTTCGCTGCTGCACCCTAATCCCCCGTGGCCCTAGAAGCCCTACCTAAATCCTTTTCGAGGCTATCGCGGTGCCGAAGGGGAACGCAGCCCTGAGACTCTACCATCCTATAAGCTACGGAATATTTGGGCTAGGGTTTTTTGACGGTTTAGGGGTTTAGGGTTTAGGGCAAAGGGTTTCTTTGTTCAAGCCTCATTAGGGTCAAAAGGAATTGTGGGTCACTTTCTAAGATGTGGGGTTTGGGATTGCGGATGTCTATGGAGACTATATTACAAGTAGGAGATATCACTGCTCTGACCATTCCGGGCCCTAATTACAAGGTGAGCAAAACGCGTACTTCTTGGAGACCGGTACAAGAAACCACAACCCAAGAGATGAAAGCTGCTTAGGGCTTATAGGTCTTAGGTTAAGGCTTATAGGGAACTCCAGAAAGTTGGAATATGGTTTCATGGTAGGATACCCTCTAATTTACCCTAAAGGGTTGAGGATAATCATATTCCAACTTTCTGGCTTTTGCTTTAGGTTAAGGTTTATAGGGCTTAAAGGGTTTAAGGTAATAACCCAAGAAAGGAAGCACACAAAACATAGGCGACGGCCATGAAGATAAGCGGGTATTAGTGCCGAAATTATTCCGACCGCATAAGTGTTTAAAACCCCCCTTGAACCCCTACCACATATTGTTTGTGTGTGTGTGTGTGTGTCTGTGTGTGTGTCTGTGTGTGTGTCTGTGTGTGTGTCTGTGTGTGTGTCTGTGTGTGTGTGTGTCTGTGTGTGTGTCTGTGTGTGTGTGTCTGTGTGTGTGTGTCTGTGTGTGTGTCTGTGTGTGTGTGTCTGTGTGTGTCTCTGTGTGTGTCTGTGTGTGTGTCTGTGTGTGTGTCTGTGTGTGTGTCTATGTGTGTGTGTCTGTGTGTGTGTCTGTGTGTGTGTCTGTGTGTGTGTGTCTGTGTGTGTGTCTGTGTGTGTCTCTGTGTGTGTCTCTGTGTGTGTCTGTGTGTGTGTGTGTCTGTGTGTGTGTGTGTCTGTGGGTGTGTGTGTGTCTGTGTGTGTGTGTGTGTCTGTGTGTGTGTGTGTGTCTGTGTGTGTGTGTGTGTGTGTGTTTGTGTGTGTGTGTGTGTGTGTGTGTGTGTGTGTGTGTGTGTCTGTGTGTGTGTGTGTGT
>CAJNDT010002236.1:530210-712710 GCA_905221615.1 Symbiodinium sp. CCMP2592
TGTGTGTGTGTGTGTGTGTGTGTGTGTGTGTGTGTGTGTGTGTGGGTGTGGGTGTGGGTGTGTGTGTGGGTGTGTGTGTGTGTGTGTGTGTGTGTGTGTGTGTGTGTGTGTGGGTGTGTGTGTGTGTGTGTGTGTGTGTGTGTGTGTGTGTGTGTGTGTGTGTGTGTGTGTGTGTGTGTGTGTGTGTGTGTGTGTGTGGTGTGTGTGTGTTCAATGATCCCTTGGGTTTACACTATATAGATGAGAAGCTAGGATACCCAGTAACCTAAGAATAAAAAGCCCTCTCTTTTTGGTATTGGGTAACTTTATAAGGAACCTAGGACTACAAAAAGGGAATAAGGGTACTACTGGGCATCCTAGGAAGTGATTCCTTAGGAACCCACGGCTATTCCAGGAGCCCAAGTGGCCTTCGCGCCGGAGTTGACTCGACCTTCGGGTGAAGACGCATCGCCGGCTCGCATGGCCCGAAAGGGACACCCAGAGACTCCAATATCCCTTAATTAAGGAATATACCTAGGGTTTCTTTTATGGGATCTATAAGGGATCTATAGGGTTTAGGGTTTAGGGGGCTCCAATATCCCTTAATTAAGGAATATACCTTAAATCATATAAGGGATCCTACCATATAATTCAAGGAATATTCCTTCATTAAGGAATATTGGAGTCTCTGGGCACGAATGTGGGGGGGGCGTCCTGTAAGGGTTCCTTTCATTGGAGAGTATTGCACAAGAAATTAGGGGGTCGTAGGGTTTGAGAGTAGGGTAGGCGATGTGGGGGGTTGGGTTTTTGAGGAGGCGTTTTGGGGTTTCGGGTTACCGGGTTTAAAGGCTTAGGGTTTTCATATTTGTCGGGCTTAGCCTCCTGGTCAAGGATAGTCATGGGTGATTCAATGTCTTGGGCTTCATATGAAGCTCTACACAACTCTGAGACTTGAGATATGCAGCGCGGCACTAGGCTTCAATTGAAGAACTCATGTCAACGCCGAGACTCCAATATCCCTTAATTAAGGAATATTCCATAAATCATATTAGGGATCCTACTATTAAGGAATATTCCTTAAATCAGATTAGGGATCCTACTATAACTTAAGGTATATTCCTTAATTAAGGGGTATTGGAGTCTCTGGCAACACTGTGTTGTGCGAGGAGCGAGAAGAACTCTGGTTGCTCGTGAGGCCTGCAGAGAAACCCGACATGAGACAAATTGGGCTTCGATGGTATGCTGTGAAGATCTTTGAGGAATCTTAGTATAAACCTTAAACCCTAAACCCCCCCAAACCCTGGTATGGGCTGCAAGGTTTAGGCAGCAGTGGTTGGAGTCTGCTTCGATGCTTCAAACAACGGGCTGTGGCTGCAGGGGAAACCGTTTGAGTAATACAGGCGCCTAAATAATTAGAATAGGGTTTCGGGGCCCATTGTACTATATTACTATATACTAGAATCCGAAGTCAAAATAAGGAACTCCCAAAACAGTATAGGTACCTATTTACTAAATCCTTTTTATAGCCCTTATAGTAAGCCCCTAGAGACCCCTTTAATAGAACAGAACCCTATTCTAATTGTATTGGTAATGACTATTTCGGCACCTTATTTGTAGGAAGGCTGGCCCGGGCCGATCTCAGTCTTGTAAATTTGAAACCAAAAATTCGAACCTTCCGTAAAGCCCAAGGGTTTAGGGTTTAGGTCTAAACCCGAAACCCTGCTTAAATCCGAAACCCCCCGCAAACCAGAAAGCCGGAAGACCACGGCAAACTGTCTCAAGTTCTAGTGCTCAGGGTTGAAGGAGGTTCCGGCTTCTGGAAAACCTCCAAAGTCCCGGGTCCTAGACGTCTGAGGTTTGAGTTTTGAGGTCTACCGTGTGCAAGGCCGGGGGCTGCAATCACTTCAGCTTGCCCAAACTGTCTGTCAAGTTTCAAACTGCGGGAAAAAAGGCGTGTCATTGAACAATTCCTGACCCCGAGCGCCGCATCTTTGCCGGAATGACCGTAAACTGTATCTCGAATACCCAAACTCGACTCCAGACCGCTGAGCCCAGATCCTCTTCCCACAATCTCCCCGAGACTCCAAAACCCCATAGTCGAGGAATATCCCCTAAATTATGTCAGGAGCCCTCACATGATTTAACATGTATTACTTATTCAAAGGGCTTTGGAGTCGTAAACCCTGAAGCCTACTATACTGCCTAAACCCGAAAACCAAGCCGAGCCGAAAGCCCTAGGTTCTTCGTGCGCTTTTCCATTTCGCAGTGCTCACCTTCGCCCAGAGGCCGCAAAGAGCCGCTCGACCATCTCCGCTCGAGCCTCGCATGTGAGCGCTGGGCGTCTCGTTGAAGTAGGGTTCCCTAAAGGGCTCCTTAAAGGGATCTATAGGGCCCCTTTAAGGGATCTATAGCGGGTACTAGAAGGGTTTAGGGTTTAGGGGTTACTTGGAGTATCATGGGACTTCGTAAGCAAAACTATGCGTAGCTTTATTGGGGCTACGAACCGTTATAAGCATATTTAATTACCTTAGTAGCAAGGCTATAAGTAGCCGTGCTGGGGCTACACGCCATTATAAGCATCGTTACATTAGTAGCAAAACTGTACGTGGCTTTATTGGGGCTACGAAAGTAGCGAGGCTATAGGTAATCGTAGTGGGGCTACAAGCCATTCTAAGCATCGTTACATTAGTAGCAACACTATGCTTAGCTTTATTGGGGCTACGAACCGCTATAACACTAGTAGCAAAACTATACGTGGTTTTATTGGGGCTATGAACCGGTATATATAAGCACAATTAGTTACCCTAGTAGCAAGGCCATAAGTATCCGTATTGGGGCTACAAGCCATTCTAAGCATCGTTACCTTAGTAGCAAAACTATACGTGGCTTTATTGGGGCTACGAAAGTAGCAAGGCTATAAGTAGCGGTATTTGGGTTACAAGCCATTCTAAGCATCGTTACATTAATATCAAAGCTATATGTGGCTTTATTGGGGCTATGAACCGTTATAAGCATAGTTACCTTAGTCATAAACCATACTGACTAAGTCTCCTGAACCTCTAAGTGAGCTGTCCGATTCGGGGTTGAGGGTGTGGGACTTCGGGTTTAAGACCCAAACTTACTTCCCCAAAAAAAGCCGCAGAAATGAAGGCTAAAGTTTCCGGCTACTACTAAACTGTAAGAACCCAAAAAGTTTTTGAAGGTTGGGTGGAGTAAGGTCGAATTAGGACTTTGGGTTTGGATTGCGCTAAGTCGAAGGCCGCAGCTTTCATATAGGGGCCTTAATAATTGGAATAGGGTGTTGGGGCCATTATAATAGAAGTATAATAAGGAGCCCCCGAAATAGCATTGGTAACTATTACCCCACACCCTACAAGATAGTAGGTCATGACCCCTTCATTAGAGGCTATAGTACCCGGGGCGGCGGGCAGCCTGCTTCTCGGGTCGAGTGAGTGCGATCGGTAGCTTCGGGGTGCAGAGGCTGCGCTAAAGGCTCCGCCCGTGGAGCCTGCTACTCCCCAGAGAGCCCAATGCCCCTTAATTATAGGAATACGATACAAGGGTTCCTTTAAAGGGCTCCTTAAAGGGATCTATAAGGGTACTATATAAGGGAATTGAGGGAATATGGCTCACATTATATAAACCTTCATACTATGACTTAAGCAATATTCCTAAATCAAGGAGTATTGGGCTCTCTGGGTCCCTACCCCGAGTCCCAGATGCCGGAGAGGTCGCGCGGTTTTCGACGCAACATCTAGTAGAGGGACTTTACTAGTTAGAATAGGGTTCTGGGGCCCATTATACTAGTTCCATAATAAGGAACCCCCAAAAGAGTATAGGAAATCATTTAGGCCCATATAGTCGTAGGATTTCTTCAGCATCATGGGTATAGTGAGCTTGCAGATATACAAAAGCAACTGTGGCCTGCTGACTAGTGGAAAGGAGTTCTGAGCATGGTTTAGGGTCAAGGGTTTAGGGGAAGATCTTTATGCTGTGGTAACACTATTGAGGCTTCTAGTTGGGGTAGTTCTCTGAAGTGGGACCCCAACAGAATACGACAGTTTTCGAATAGAGTCCTTAGAAAATGGGACCCACAGTTGAGTTTATCAGTCCTGCAACCCACTGCTCGAAATCCCAAGCGTGCATCCTGAGCCTGAAGCGCGAACCCGAAGTCTCATACCCGATGTTTGAAGTTTCATGCCGAAATCTTAAACGCTGAACCCTCATGGGGCTTCGGGTTCAGGAACTTAGGGGCTTAGGGTTTGTTGGGGTTTAGGATTTAGTATTTAGGGGTTTAGGGTTTAGGGTTTACGGTCTTGGGTTTAGGGCGTAGCGTCTTGGGGCTTAGGGTCTAGCAAGCCCAACTTTGAATCTTCAACATCTGCCCGAAACCACCGGCCTCCTCATCCATCTCCCAACGGCGGAGGGGCATCCATTCCACGTCCCTGGCGTTTGATAAAGATGACTTTAATAGAAGAACGTGGCGCTGTAGGCTTTTATGCGGGCTGAGCACTACATTAACAGTTAACATAAAGAAGGTGTTGAGGTTTTCTACAGGGGTTCCGAATGGTTTTATGCAGGGGTCTCAACAAGTCGTAAATAAAGCATTCACTATAGAAACGCTGGGATACCTAAGGCTCTATATACGATTGTCTCATGGCTTTATACAGGCTGAAAATTGATTTGGCAGCCAAACGAGCTCTGGAGATATTTGTGGCAATTGTAGCAGGGGTTGCCAAGTGCTACTGCCAATTATTCAAACCTCTCTGTTGGCATTTAGCGCATCCCAAGACCAAACCCCCCAGCCCACCTGCGCCGCACTCAAAAAACCTAAACCCGAAATCCCCAAAACCCTCAGCACCTAAACCCTGAACCCTCAACCCCAAACCTCCAAACCCTAAACCCTACAAAACCCCCCAAACACTAAACCCCTAGACCCCTCACCGCCCCAAAAGCCTTCGCCGGTCCCCTCGTGCGTAAAACCGAGAGTCCAAAAGTAAACGTGCGAACACATATGGAATCAAGAACAAAATAAGCCTACAAGAAAATAAAAAGACTATCATAATATCTAAATCACAACCACAAACAACACGAAGTAACAATATTATTGTTGTTACTGTTACAGTTAGTAATCGCCGTAACGACAACCATAATACTACGATAAAACCGAGGCTGGTTGGCCAACCGAGCTTCCGAAGATGACGGCACTTGAGCGTGGTGAAGGGGCTGTGGGGCGCCTCTGCGCGTTTTAGCCTCCGCCTAGACCCTAAACCCTAAACCCTAAACCCTAAAAATAGACATGCTTCAAGGGGGGTTAGAGGTATGGGGGTAGGCGTCCTAGGGCTCGACTTGAAGGGTCAAGGGGTTTAGGGTTTAGGGTTTAGGGTTTAGGGGTTTAGGGGTTTGCAGGTTCATGGCTTTAGCTTTCAACCCAACCCTGCTTTAAGGAGTAGGAAGTCGGGCGTAAGAAGACGTACAGATGCAACTGTCAACCCTGCACTTAATAGAGTACCTGTAATGCACCTTTCTATCCACACAGGTGTCATATATAGAGGCCTTCATGATTTCAACAGGGGCTTGCGGTAGCCTGTACGACCACTGCATACTTACAACGGGAACCCTATTCCACGGTAACTATGCAGGACCCTGTCTTGCTCAGATTATGTGGCCCAGAGCACGAAGTGCCAGTAAGCATCACACGCTGAGTGCAAAATCAAGCATGATGTCGCAGCCCCAAAAAGCAGCTGAACGCAAGCTTTACACGGCTGGATTCCTCAAGGAAGGAGGCTAGGTTTCAATAGTTTATGTTCATGCTCGCCCCAAAGGCCTCCTCTACACCCCAAACCCTCGACACCTGGGCATCTGCGGCACTGGCTGCATCCAAGACCACGGCGATGCGCCGCGCACCCTGCGAGCGCGACTGTGAGCTGTAGAAGTGGAACCATGAGTGCCACAATAGCTCAGAAAATCCCAGGATCGATCCAAAGGCATATGATGGTCTGAATCATTACGACATCACATTTTTGAATAGTAAGCTCTGACTCCTTAATATTTGCCCTCCGAATCGATCTTACAGTCTCTGAATAGTAAACCACAACGAGTTTCCGTACCTGCGGTTCTTGGAGGGTTACTTTAGTGAAGTGGTTCCTTTAAAGAGTTCTGCCAAGGCTTTCTGTGGAGGATAAGAATGGGCTTTCAGGGTTGGATGGTATTGAGTATAAGTAGACCTGTACGGGAACTATACTATACGGGGATACTATTGGAAATCATTCCGTCCTCTACAAGATTCTATGGGATCCCTTAGGGAGGGGGATTCAAAGGGGAGGTACTAGGGAACCTTAGGCAAGCGAATGGAGCACTACGGAGAATAAGGGACTGTTGGGTCACATACCCACCCCCCCAGGAGACTCCAATATCACATCATCAGGCAATATACCTTAGAATATAATGGGATCCCTAATATGATTTAAGGAATATGCCTTAATTAAGGGGTTTTGGAATCTCTCGGAACCTCCCTCCCTCAAGCCTCACATAAAGAGTCTGTGCTAAGGTAGACCCTAAATCCTAAACCCTAAACCCCAAACCCTAAACCCTAAACCCCTTAAGTCTCATTCTGTGCTAAGGTACAGGGCTTTAGGCCTTGTGCTGCAAGATGGGAGCTTCCGAAAATGAGGGGTTCCTTTAAAGCGATCCTGTAAGACTTCCCTAATGGGATCTACCCTAAGGGTCCAAAGGACCCAATAATTAGGTACTTAGGTTTAGGATAGTAGTTATGTAGCTTACTAGTTGGGAGAGTATATGATAATTAGGTACTTGGACCCTTAGGGCTATAATAAGGGTTCTATGAAAGGCTTAGGGTTTAGAGCTTCCGAAAATTCGGAGCACCTTATTTTGGGGTCCTTGTTACAAGGATCCTACTACTTACTTAGGGTACTCTATCAGGGTCCCCCCATTTTCGGAAACTCCCATATGGCAGCCTTTGAGAATCAGAGAAGGGTCTTGTGGGCAAGCCTTGAAACTCAAATTCGGAACATTAGTAAACACTTAGCTTTTACCCTAAGCTGCCAGAGTTTTGTGTGTAAGTCCTAACCCTAACAGTCCCAAAGTGAACTAAACTATACTGAACTTAGACCCCTAGCCAAGATTTCAATTTCAGCTGTTCCTCAGGGATTATAAGGCCCCAAATTTTAAACTTATTTCTAAGTACCCCTAGGGAAGCTTGAGACCCGAAACCCCTCAGGACATTCTTGAGCCTCACCGCTGGGCTGCAGGGCAAGATCCAGGAAGTAGAAATCCTGCGCGGTCCAGGTTTCGATGTGTTTACCCAGAGGCTCCATAGTGGTTACTTTTTGGGATTACCTTATCTAGGAGGTGCTTTCAAAGCCTTTGAAAAATATTAGTAGGTAAGATCCTCTTAAGCCCAATAAGGGAAAATATAAAATGTCCCAAAGCCCCACCTAGTTGTAGGATTCTGAATATGAGCCCCCAAAATGGAACTACTATGGAGCCCAGAGGTCATGTCTCGAGGCTGAAGATGTGCGTGCTTGAAGGGTGCTGAAACTGTAGGGCAGTTCTAAAAGTCGCATTCTAGACCCAAGAGTAGCCTAGGAATAAAAAGGGTGCCCTTTTGGGTTTAAAGGGAGTTATAAGGGAACCTGAACCCGTAAAAAAGAGAATAAGGGCCTACTCCAGGTCCTAGCATTTGGTTTAGGGGAATTACGGCGTCATGCGGGATGACATCTCCAACTTAAACGGATTGAAGGCTTCAGGTCCCGGGGCTCGGGATTTTCTGAGGTGCTGATCGATCCCCAACTAGAACCGCAGGTCAGTAGGGCCCTAATATACCTACCAAACGCTGACTGTAGGGGTTCAACGGGCTTCCTATACCCTAAACCCTAAACCCCTAAACACTAAACCCTAAACCCTAAACCCCAACGGGATTTAAGAAGGCTTTGGACGGTTTGATGGAGCTATAAGCCGGATTACGGCTTTAGGGCATGGGCTCAGGGAAATTACCCCTTAATACCACCCTCATGGTGCTTCGTAATGGTTTTTCGCTGCAGCTGTCGGGTCACTGGGTTTAGGGCTTAGGCTTTCGGGATCCTCCATGAGTATCAGTATAGAACGAGTATGAGTGCTTAACACTAGTAGTATAGTAATACTGTAGTAGTAGTAATAGTAGTAGTAGTAGTAGTAGTAGTAGTAGTAGTAGTAGTAGTAGTAGTAGTAGTAGTAGTAGTAGTAGTAGTAGTAGTAGTAGTAGTAGTAGTAGTAGTAGTAGTAGTAGTAGTAGTAGTAGTAGTAGTATTGGTACGAAACCTAGTCCAAGTAACTAAGAGACGACAGCCGGAGATGAAGTCTGCAGTTTCGGGCGCCCTTCTCGCCACAAACACATTGGGTCGGGAAAAACGTTCCATCATTTGGTACCCCCAAACGAAGTCGATAAACCCAAAAAAGGCCTGGAAAACGTTCTTTCCATTGTTGTGTTACCCCACTTCAATTTAAACCTTCGAGTCACATGAGATATGTGCAAAAAAAGCTGTGGAACCGCGCCACTCAATAGCAAATACAGGGGTCTCAAGACTTCGAATTGGGCTCGAATCTGAAAATATATTCAGAAGCCCTAAGAAGTCAGTAGAATTCATTCTTCCGACCAGAGTGTGCCATGCAAATCGTATTCGAAGGCACACACGACCCCAATATAACCTACACATACCTAAGCTCGAAAGGATTCTTTTGGGTTTAAGGCTACGGAGTCTAAGATCAAGATTTGGGCTCGGAGTCCTCCACGTACTCGCCCAGCATGATGGTTGCAGCCCCCTGTCGGATTGGAATCCGCGCTGTTGGGTTTAGGGTTCGGGTTTAATTAGGGGTTTTAGGGTTTAGGGTTTGGTTAGTGGTAGGTGTTTATATACGGTGTGAGAGCGAACAAGCAAGGATGGCAGCTTGCACAAGCTGCGTTTCGAAGGGGCAAAAGGTTCCGAGGTCTCCACTTAATACCTACCCAAAGCCGAAGATCCCAATACCCCTTAATTAAGGATTATACCTTAAATTAGAGGGGATTTTATATTTAGGATCTAGGGTATACTCCTTGATTAAGGGGTTATTGGGATCTCTGGATAAAACAGAAACTGAATTTCGGCCCTAACTTGCTCAAGCCGCTGATTCGCCAAGGTTGCGCGGGGATTTCGAATGCTTTCTGCGGGTGTCTAGAGCTTCCAAAAGGCATGTCAGAGTCTTTTTGGTCTTGGGCTACATGTAGAACGACTAGTTTTTTCTACACCCGGCTTACCTCCAAATCCCCATTATGCGCATGAGGCTTTACAAGCCCTTGAAATCTTATGTTTTCTGAAACCCTTATGGCTTACTGGACTTTGAAGTAACAGGGGAGAAAAAAGCATAGACGTTTATTTCATAATGGTTCCTTTAAGGAACAGGTACCAACAAAAGTATTCAAGTATGGTACTCCAAACCCAGGGGTTTCTATAAACCCTAAACCCTAAACCCTACAACCCTATAAATCCCTTAAAGGAACCCCTAGGGATTATATCACCTTGTTATCAGAAGGGCAGCTACTGAGGAGAACTCTCCGCTGCTCAAAACCGGAAGCCGGAGACCTCATCCTTGACTGAATGCGGGGTTTAGGGTTTAGGGGTTTATCGGGGTTTGTGGTTTGGGGTTAGGGTTTGGGGGTTTAGGGTTTAGGGTTTAGGAGTTTATGGGGGTTTAGGGTTTAGGGGTTTATGGGGGTTTGGGGGTTTAGGGTTTAGGGTTTAGGGGTTTATGGGGGTTTAGGGTTTAGGGTTTAGGAGTTTATCGGGGTTTAGGGTTTAGGGTTTAAGGGTTTAGGGGGGGTTTAGGGTTTAGGGGTTTATGGGGGTTTAGGAGTTTATGGGGGTTTAGGGGTTTATGGGGGTTTAGGGGGGTTTAGGGTTTAGGGGTTTGGGGTTTTGGGGGTTTAGCAAGGATGAAGACGAACCCATCGGTCGTACTTGTTGAATACGATGGGAAGCAGCAGGCTGAGTCTTTCGAAGAGGATCTTTGCGTGTAGTAAGCATACTCCGACTTGATCTGTCCGACTCAACGAATTCAAGGCAGAATGGTCACTACTACTCTTGCGGGTTTAGGGGTTTATGGGGGTTTAGGGTTTAGGGGTTTATGGGGGTTTGGGGGTGTAGGGGTTTAGGGGTTTATGGGGGTTTGGGGTTTAGGGTTTAGGTGTTTATGGGGGTTTAGGGGTTTATGGGGGTTTATGGGGGTTTAGGGGTGTAGGGGTTTATGGGGGGTTTAGGGTTTGGGGTTTAGGGTTTAGGGGTTTAGGGGTTTAGGGGTTTATGGGGTTTATGGGGTTTATGGGGGCTTAGGGTTTAGGGGTTTATGGGGGTTTAGGGGTTTAGGGTTTAGGCTTTAGGGGTTTAGGGGTTTAGGGGTTTATGGGGTTTATGGGGGCTTAGGGTTTAGGGTTTAGGAGTTTAGCGGTTTATGGGTTTTTGGGGGCTTAGGGTTTAGGAGTTTATGGGGGGTTTAGGGTTTAGGGTTTATGGGTTTATGGGGGTTTAGGGTTCAGGGGTTTAGGGTTTGGGGGGTTTAGCCAGGATGAAGACTAACCCATCGGTCGCACTTGTTGAACACCAGGGGGAGCAGCAGGCTGAATCTTTCGAAGAGGATCTTTGCGTGTAGTAACCCAGAGACTCCAATATCCCTTAATTAAGAAATATTCTTAAATTATGGTAGGATCCCAAATATGATTTAAGGAATATGTATTCCTTAATTAAGGGATATTGGAGTCTCTGGGAAGCATACTCCGTCATGGCGGAGGATGGTGAAGGGCTCCAAATTGCGCACCTCGGAGGCAAGCTGGGATGCACGAATGAGCACTGAAATCTCAGGCACGAGGTAGAACCTGTCCTGGAAGCAAAAGTAACAGTGACGTGCCAACTCCAGGAAAAGATTCCTCCGAAATGCATACTCCCCGCGAATAACATCATCGACAGGAGGAAAGATCAAAGCTGTGCGGCAATTGGATCTGTGGGATCCGGCAAAACCACGCTTTGCCTCCGTCCCCGTTCCCGGGGCGATTTGATCTGTCTGACTCAACGAATTGACGGCAGAATGGTCACTACTATTCTTGCTATCAGAACCCAAACCGTGGACCCTACCGTAAACCCTAAACCCTAAGCCTTAAACCCTAAACGACAAAACCCTAAATACAAAACCCTTAACCCTAAACCCAAGCCTACACTGTTAACCCTAAACCCTCAACCCCATATCCTAAATTCTGGCCCCATGAGCCCCCATTCAGGCCTAATGCCATGGGTCTCACTCGTCCTAAAGCACCACCCTTTCAAGACCCATACGGTTTATGATATCAACCCCTTCATTACCCACAATAAGCAATATACCATAATTCCCATAGTCTCAGGTCAGAGGAGTAATGTAGGTATTATGTCATCAACCTAAACCCTAAACCCTAAAACCCTAAAGATCCCTTAAAGGCACACCCCTATAGATTCCTTTAAAGGAACCCCAGGATTTATATCATCAGCCGTAACCCCGTAGAAGCCGTATGCCCTGATGGCAGCTTGCTCTGGCTCTGGGGAATGCGGTTTACAGCTCAGGGTTAAATATGGGAGTTTCCGAAAATTGGGGTTACCTTATTTTGGGGTCCTTATAATCAGGATCCTACTATTTAAGGTACTATCTTAGGGTCCCCTATTCCCCCATATCTCTTCCAGGGGTTCTAGAAGAGTCCTACAGGATTCTGTAGGGCTTGGGGTTCGCAGTTTAATATATAAATAAAGGCTTGAATTGAACCGATAGGAATGCTATGGCCATAGGGTCCCTCATATTATATCGTTCTATGCAAGAACGCGTACCGGACAACCACACTTGAGCCCCTAAGCACCTTTAAAATCCGCAGAACACCCTGTAACAAGTCCTCCGGCAGTCGTTCGGCCAAGTTTTCTGCTGCGACCTGCCACGGAGAGATCTCTAGTATAGAAAGGATACTTAAACGGGCTGCCATGCCGCTATAGGACGCCGAAAAGAAGCTTATGGAACCTGCTGTATCCAAAGGTCCAAAGTTTTCATGGCAGTCGACTCGTGCAAAGCAAAATAACAAGGGGCCGAAACAGGCTTCCGAAGTGGGGGGGTGTAGAATACTGTCCTCAATGATTCGAATCGGGTTCCTTTGAAGCGCTCCTTTATATATGGCCTTACTATCTAAAAACCAAGGCTTTGGAGTGGGTTATAGTAGGAACTCTAACCATGAGACTAGAAATTGGAAGAGCCCCAGCGATCCAATAGCATCAGGACTCGAACGAACGTCCAGCCTGAGTCTGAAAAAGGCAATTGATCCTGTCGCGGTCGGATCGTCTTCCCAGATCAGTTACGATCCTGCGCGGATGTGGACAAGCGCTGCTACTGCACTCGTCTCGGGCTTGGGCCGCAGATGTTTGTCGCTGTTGGTGCCAAGCGAGCCATACTCCGAGCGGATAATGCCTCCAAGAAAGGAGGACGGGTTTTTTAGCATACAAGTACTCATTGTTCTCACGTAAGGGTTTTGGGGTTCAGGGCTTAGGGGGTATAAGACACAGGGAACTGAGGTTTTAGCAACAGTTCCTCGATGATCCCGTAAATACAAACTGCCTGTGCCAAGCCAAACCGTGCCTAACCACTACAAACCCTGCTGCAAATCGTGAAACCTGATCATGTGTTAAGGCCGAAAACCCCGAATCTTAAATCGCCAAACCCTGTATCTACCCAAACCCCTTCCAAGCCTAGCCCCATAACCCATCAAACCTAATCCCCTCAACCCTATGAAGCCCTGCTAGCCCCGAAATGCGCTAAGCCGGAACAGCCCTGCACCTCTGGCCGTAGAGCTGCAAAGCCCTCAACGCTAAACCCCGAAACCCAAAACCCGAAACCCCTACTGTAAACCAACACAACAAGCCCTTAAACCAGAAAAACCCTAAACCCAGAATCCTAAACCCCGACGCCCTGAACCCCAAACCCGGAAATATTAAGTCCAAAACCCTGAAGCCCATAAACCCGAAACCCCGAAACCCTTGAACTGCCCCTTGCAAAAAACCCTAAAAAAAACCTTAAAGGAACCCTTAAGAACACTCTAAAGGAACCCTTACAGGAACCCCTACAAAAACCCTTAAAGGAACCCCTCAAGGAACCCCTCAAGGAACCCCTGAAGGAACCCCCAAAGGAACCCTCAAAGGAACCTGCAAAGGAAGCCCTAAAGGAACCCCCAAAGGAACCCTCAAAGCAACCCTCAAAGGAACCCTCGAAGGAACCCTCAAAGGAACCCCTAAAGGAACGCCTCTGCTGCAGCTTCGGCGTCCTCCTGCCCCGACTCAGCTGCAAGCCTCTGGTACTTGGAGGATCATGGGACTTAGTAGGGTTCCTCAAAGGCTTCTATAGGGTTCCTTAAAGGGATCTATAGGGGACGTAATAAGTAGGATGATAAGTACCTTAACTAAGGTGCTAAAAGAGGATATACTGCAACTACAGTTACCTTACTTATGACCCTACTTACTAGGTTACTAGGTCCCCTGAAACTCCAAGGAGGTGGCGGAGTTTGGGGCTAAAGGTAGTTGTGATTTTGACCGGACCCTCGCTACACTTTAAGTCTGGGATTACGGCTTACGATTTAGGGTTTTCGTGTTGAGGGGTTTCGCTAGTTGCACCGTAAACCCAGAATCCAATGATCCCGTACACATAAACACTCTCAAATCCTTCGTACAGGCATCCCCAAGTCCGTCCTCAAGGCGCTGCCACGAGAGCCCAATACACCTTAATTGAGGAATATAGCTGAAACCATAAGATGAAGCCCTATTCTATATAATTCAAGCCGTATTCCTTAATTAAGGGGTATTGGGCTCTCTGGATACCAAGACAGATGCAGACCACTTAGGGGGCCAGGAGACTGAGTAAGTAGGGGGTTTGAAAAGAATAAGTGGGGTTACAAGTATATATAGTTACAGTTACCTTGCCTGACAGCTTCAGGAATTCGGAATTGCGGGTCTACAGTTTACGGTATTTCGCAGACCGGGTCTTGATTCATGATTCATGACGGTTTGAGGTTTAAGGCTTAAGGTGCCGGAGGTTTGCTAAGGGTCTGAGACTTCGAGCTTGCGGCTTGGGCTTGAAACCCATGGACCGCTAAACCACAACCCAGAGCCTCCAAAACCCCTTAATTAAGGAATATACCTTAAGTCATATAAGGGCTCCTATTACAATTTAAGGTATCTTTCTTAATAAAGGGGTTTTGGAGGCCCTGGGAAGCCCACTCACCCGCAGTCCTACTGAAAGGAGCAGGGGGCTTCGTAAGTAGGGATATACTTGAAGCAACAACAGGCTTCAATAGAACCCTAAACCGCAAACCCCCTAAACCCCTAAACCCTAAACCGCAAACCCCAATGCCAAACCCCCCAAACCCCAAACTAGACCCAAGAGGAACCTAGGAATAAAAAGGGTGCGCTTTTTGGTTTCAAGGTGGTTATAAGGGACCCTGAACCCTAAAAGAGGGAATAAGGGCCTACTCTGGGTCCTAGCCGGCCCCAAACCCTAAACCCTAACGACACATTCAGGGCTTTGCACTTTCGGCCAGCCT
This sequence comes from Symbiodinium sp. CCMP2592, assembly GCA_905221615.1. NCBI lineage: Eukaryota > Dinophyceae > Suessiales > Symbiodiniaceae > Symbiodinium > Symbiodinium sp. CCMP2592. The sequence goes on from CAJNDT010002236.1 coordinate 544,813, forward strand.
TGAGCGTTGACGTCAGCATGGGGCATGGATCACTAGACAGAACATGCGGCTGTCTCACTGCGAGCAAGCAGCCTCGCTATGACCGAGCGGCAGACTATGGCGTGGGCCGCTTGATGACCTCATCATGGGACAGTAGACTGAGTATTCCCTCAGCTGTGCTCAACGGGCGATACTCCACGCCCAAAGCAGCAAGAGAAAATGCAACCCGGGAGGCTATCCAGCCGTCTATGTCGGCATCGAGCCGAATCAGAGCCGCGTACAGGTCAGGAGCGTTGCTCCGAAGTTTGGTGACGACCATGCGATTAAGTAATGGAGCTATAATCCAGGCAGCACAGGAGCTGATCAATCAGGGTTGGTGCGATAGGTCCAGAACCAAACAACCCAAACACTACCCAAACACTTGATACAGGGACCGGGGTTTAGGGAATGCCTTCCCGTTGGCTCAAAGGGCCATGTACCGGTGGAGACCATCCAACGGGTATGATAGAACCCGTTGAGTGTGACCAACCGCTGGTGGACCTCCCGAATTACTGTTAAAAAGCCGGAGCCACGAATTCACCGGGATCTGCAAACCCAAACTGCTCAAAGAATCGTGCAAGGAACGTACACTGTTGGGGGGAGGAGTTCACGTAGGCGTGCGGGTCCAGGAAACATCACGAAATGTGCGCTGGAGCCCATGATCATCATGACCACATCCGGAATGCATCAAAGGAACCCTTAAAAAGGACCCCCAAATAAACCATGAACCCCTCATAGGAGCCCTTAAGTTCCCTTGGAAGCATCGCTTTAAAGGAGGCCTTAATGGAACCCTATCTAGAGAATCAGAGGACGTAGTAAGTAGGGTGATAATTTACAACAACTATAGTTACATCTGCTGCGATGCCTTATTAATTAAGGCACGTAAATCCCCAAAACTAAATCCCTAAACCCTAAAACGCTATAGACCCTTAGAGAAAGCCTTATAGAACCCCAGAAGGAGCACTACAGAGACCTGAAAAGAACCCGGGGTTTAGGGGTTTAGGGTCTAGGGTTTAGGTTTTAGGGGTTTAGGGGTTAGGGTTTAGGATTTAAGGCTTAAGGTCCCTCCAAGTAGCCCTTAAAACCCAAAACGCTAAACCCCAGATCCTAAACCCTAAACGGCTTACTTAAAGGAACCCCACTCAGTTATATCTACTACTTGAATGGAGCCCTTATGGTCCCTAATGGTGGGTATTGGGGGTATCTTAGAGGGTAGTTGGGGTGCCTACTTGGAGGGTCGGGGGACTTAGTAACTGGTTATTTTAGGGACTTAGAAGTACCATAACCACAATTAGGGTCCCTTTTAGGGTACTTATAAGTTTACTTACTAACTACTTACTAAGTCCCCCGACCCTCCAAGTATAACTTAAGGTATAATCCTTAATTAAGGGGTATTGCCCTAAACCCCTAAACCCTAAACCCTAAACTCTTAACCCTTAACCCTTTAAAAGGAGCCCCTTCATAGCATCTGGGGCTCCGGGCTCTGCAAGGCGCTGCCAGGTCTGAGGCGCCTCTGGCATAGGGATCAGGGGGGTTGGGGGTTAGGGTTTAGAGGGTACAGGGTATAGGGTTTAGAGGGTATAGGGGTTGGGGATTAGGGGGTGAGGGCTTAGGGGGTTTAGGTTTTAGGGATTAGGGTTTAGGCTTTGTAGTTTGGGGTTTAGGGCTTACTTGTAGGATCTGGGGACTTAGTAGCTTAGAGGGTTCCTTGAAGAATTCCATTAAAAGGGCTTCCTGAAAGGTTCCTTATAGAATTCCCTAAGAAGGCTGCTTACAAGGTCCTATACGGTTTAGGGTTCTAAGGGTTGAGGTGCCATCGGCAAGAAGAAATAGGAGGGTTCCCTTTTCAGGGACCCCCTGAAAGGTTCTAGAAGGGCGTCCTTTTAAGGGTTCCAAAGAGTTTATGTTTTGGGCTGTAGAGTTTGGGGTGCTGGGTTTGGGTTCTACGGTTTGGGTGGTTTGTCAAGGCACAGCTCTAAAATCCTCCATACTTAGAGGATGAGGGGAATTAGTAAGCAGAGCTATAAGTACCCGAATTAGGGTAATCAGTAGAAACAACCATATTTACCTTACTTATCACCCTATGTACTAAGTGACCTGATTCGCTAAATAGGGTTCGATTGAGGGCTCGTTTAAAGGGTTGCTTCCTAGCGTTGCCGCCTTAAGGGCTCCTATAAGGGTCTAATTATGGCTTGTTTCAGGGTTCCTTTTAGGGGTTTGTGTAGGTTTAGGGTCTGGGGGGCCTAAGGTTGCTCTACAAGCGCTACTTTAAGAGTTTAGCATTAGGGTTTAGGGTATGGTGGCCTGAACAACTGAATAAAACGGGTCTAGAGCTTCAAACAGGAACCTCCCTGAGCCTGACAAATCGCACAAGGCCTAACCCTAAACCCTAAGCCCCTACACCGTAAACCCTACATTCGTCGTCTGAAGTACGGAAGTACATGCAGGCAGAGAATGGTAAGTCCAACTTGCCAACTGTTAAACCACGAAAACCCTCCTTCCTGAAGCCTAGGCTCAAACCCTAAAGCTTAAACGCTGAACTCCTAGCCGATCAGAAAACGTTATTACGGTGTAGAACGCCCGCTGAGGAAACCGTATAATGACAACATGAAAACTTCTGGAATGTCTGAGAAAACCTTGCAACAAAATGTCAAACTCGCTAAAACCCCTTGAAACCTCGAACCCTACCCTTGAACACTCAGCCCTCATGGAACCCTGTTTACGCACCCGTTTAACCCGGTAAAAGTGGCTCAAAGCATGGACCCAAAAGCCTAAACCCACAACCCCAAACGCTAGACGTACGAAAACTATACTGAACTTAGACCCCTAACAACAATCAGTTTTTTGCTGTTTTTCGGGATCATAAGAACCAAAAATTAAACAACAAAATCTGAGTACCCCGAAGAAAGGGCTTTTTCAAAGCCCTGCAACCCCGCCTGGGCTTTGAAAGCCTCCTCGGCTCCTTCTTCCAGCCTCGCCACTAAAGCCCTAGATACGGTAGGCAGAAGGTTGGATCTATAAGGGGTTCCTTAAAGGAATCTATAGGGTTTAGGGTTTATGGTCTACTTGGAGAAAGCCCTAGTATGGGGAGCCTTAATAATTAGACTAGGGTTCCTTTAAAGGGGTCTATAAGGGCTACCATAAGGGATCTATAGGGGTACTATAGTTGTTTTCGGGTGGGGGTTTAGGGGTTTGGGTTTAGAGCTTTGGGGATTAAGCGCTCAAGGGTGGCTCTACAGGGTTGTGGGACAGGGTTGTTGTAAAGTCTCTTGATCAAAAACTGTGGCTTTAAGTTTGTGCATGGTTGATATACTATACCCCCGTTAGAACCATAACAAACAAAGTAGTGTTAATATTTTCTTGGGTTTTATATGAACAAAAATAGTTCCTAAGGAGGGCTTTATGGTGTTTAGGGCTGTGAGGAGCTGGTCAGAGTGTTATAACGTTCTAGAAAACTTTCTGTAACTGCCACACGTGTCTGTAAGGACTTCATGCTGTCTACCAAACAGTTTGTACTTCTGCTGAAGGGGTTTTGGCCACGTATAATGCCTTGTAGCGGTTCGTAAAGGTTTTTATGGGTTCCCAGGTCCATTTACTTGTGTTTGGGGTGGAGATCTTACAGTCTTCATAGGTTTAGAGGCTTGATATGGGGGCCTTACTGAATAGAAACGGTTTTGGCGGTTCCTTATTATAACAATAGTAAAATATACCCCAAAACCCTATTCTAACTATCAAGGCTCCTATTTTACGCTTGGGTTTAGAAAGCTTGGGGTGTCGGCCGACGGCAACAGAAGGCCCTGAACCCCCAGCGTAGGGTTCAGAGTGCAAGGTTGATGGGTTGCCAGAGAGCCCAATACCCCTTATTTAATGAATATGGCCTATATTATATAGGGCTTCATACTATGATTTAAGCTATATTCCTTAACTAAGGGGTATTGGGCTCTTTGGGATAGGGTTTTGGTTTAGGGCTTTAGGGGTCGAGGGTTCCTAGTTGAGGGCTTGGGGTTTAGGGGTTAGGGGTTTAGAAACCTCAGTTCAAGTCACAAGACTATAGATACTTGGTACAGGGTGGTCCAGGAGTGTTCAGGCCTGGGATTACAGAGCTTCGTCTAAGCTACCAGAACAGGGCTATTACATGAAAACTAAAGCGTTTCCATAGTATGGTAGCTGAATTCTAGTTCCTTGACAGTAAGCCCACGGTCGGCATCCAGTGCGGCCAGCAGCGAGGCACATGTGACAAGATGGTCCATACTCGCACCTCGGAGGTACGATGACGGTGTACTCACCACTCCGATTGCGAGCAATGTCAAGCATCCACGATTGACCCCGAACTTGTTGCCGAAGGACAACGACAGCGCCATCCCAGTAAACGCCAGTTATAGTTGTAGCCCACACAACAAAGGGTGCTCGTGCTCTGGCTGTAAATTCCATGACCTGCCTCGAGCTTGGTTCACTTGAGCCAAACTGGCCACACCCTGCGGGCGTAATCTCTCCAGCTGCGTCTCTTCTTGTTCGGACGTTGCTGTAGCTTCGGATGAGGCCCCAGTACTTGCCAGTGTAATCCACGTCACCTTTGAGGCCAACTATGGCAGCGAAGAACACCTAACCACCAAACTTGGCACCTGCTTCAAAACAACCCACACGAGTGTTGCATGCAGAACCTCGGTGACAGGATTTTTTCCGAAAGGTACGAGTGGCCCTTGTAACATTGTAGGTGGTCACCCTACTACGACATGTCTGTAAAGAGGCTGCTGGGAATAAGTGACGTTTTAGACTGGGGTTGTTCGAGGTTTGACACCCGTATCTGTGATCCTGCAAGCTCCGTTGCCATGATTATTGTTCGAATACCTGGAAGGCCGCCGGACTCCTTCAAAGCTGGGTTCTTGTTAAGGAGCCAATGCTTATGAAGTCACCATAATAAGGAAATATCTAAGCAGAGGTTAAGCTACCAAAATACGGAGTTATATACTGTAGATCCCCGTTGTGGTAAGTGAAATTGCTTTTTTTTTTTTTTTGAAAAGAGCCCAGTTAGCACAATCACTGCTAGGGTTTAGGGTTTAGGGTTGTTGAGGTATGCTGCTCCGCCTTGCACGCCCTTGTGACTCCCCTTAATAGGGCCTGCAAGGAGAGCAGCTGGATATTTATCCTGGAGGGTCCAAGTACCGAAATTGTAAGGTTTCAACGTCCACAAGCCATTCAGAGCATGGATTTGGGGACCTAAAACCCTAATATTTGGGTACTTGGACCCTCTGGGTATCTACTATAGCCGGACATACACATCAATTTAGAGCCCCGTGAGGTCTTATGAAAGCCCATAATAACTACAGTATGCAGCCAGGATTCTGACTACCTGAAATCTCCTGGGCTTTAGGAGCCGGACCGAAGAGACAAGAAGATCTGGCGAAGCTGCCGCGCCTTTCCGGACGGAAAGCTCGTCGCGATGCGGAATTCCAGGTTGGGGTTCAGGAACACAAAGGGGTCGGTATTCTGGGGGATATCTGAGGACTAGGTACATGGACCCCTTGGGTTTACCGAAGTCGAATAGACTCTGCACAACATGTCCCTTAAACCCCTAAACCCTCAACCCTGGTTCAGGGTCTCTGCAAGAACTCCAGGAGTGGAATCGTTTAGGGTTGATGGTGAGCCTAGTTACGTTATGGGTTTAGACTTTCGGCTTTAGGGTGTAGGGTTTAGGTTTTGGGTTTGATGAGACATGGTGTGGTTGCGGAGTCGCTAGGCAGCGTGGGGCCAGCGATGTAAACGGTCTTTGTATCTCGTTGCTCGAAGGATCAGGATATGTTTGTAGTGGATTGTTGCATTGGGGTTTAGGGTCAGGCTGTGAGGTATTGGGTTTAAGTTTAGGGGTTAGGGTTTAGGGGATTAGGTAAGTCGGTCGTAGGTAGAGCCGTATGCGTGCTCATCAGGGCTGATCCTGCCCCCGCTTTACTTACAGCCGACCATCAAAACAGCTTTTGCAAACTAAAGCCCTCATAAAGCCCCATATAAAGCCTTTAATGTAGAGCCCTGATTGCGCACTCCCTCCGTTCATCGGGACTATGGCAGGGACCCTCACATGAAGGACCGTATAGCAACGGGGCCTTGTTGATCAGGCATTCTCAATAAAAACTACTTACTCACTATACAAAATACAATAGGATCCTTGATGAGGAGGAAGGCCGGTGTGAGGTTTAGAGCCCAACCCTCCAGGTTCTACTACCTCTTGCTCTCGAACCGATGGTCGGTACCAGCCTCAGCTCTCCAGAACAGTGCACGCAACATGGATAGCAAGGTATGCTGGGCATTGAAATCGCTGAAATCGAAACACCTCAATGCCACGTCTGAAGCTGTCCTGGTCGTCAACGCCACACTTTACATTCGTCAGCGAATCTCGTCAGGAAGCTTCCAGCATTTGATATTACAAGCTGAATATGACGTAGTGAATGACGTCGCTCGTCAAGAGAAGACTGTTCTTGCCGTCTTCGAACTTTGTGCCGCTGACAGCATGTGTGCGGGTTACACATCCGTGCGACGCAATCTGGACTTCTTCCCAGAGCATGTGCTCCAAGGCCCCGCTGTTGTTCAAGTGCCTCCGAACTGCTCGCAGGCCCCCGGATGCGTGAATGGAAAAACGCCAATTCTGCAACTGACTGCACCCCCAGAAGAGGATTTCTGGCTCTTATTACATTCCTGCATTCCGCTGTCTGGGGCTTATAGGGCCTACACCCAAGCCGGAGATTGACCCTTAAGAAAAGATGCATGCCTGAACTTGTGCATGGGAGCAGAGTCTGGAGTGCGGTTCAGAATTCGCCCCGCCGAAAGACTGTAGAGCAAACACTCTTTAAAGAGACTTCAGTATGGTCTTCTTTACGGGTTTGCTAAGAAGCTGAAATTGCAGATCCTTTGGGCCTATCTTTCAGAGTGTATTCGCGCAAGTTCAAGTCCGTTAGGAAGCTTACATCGTTACATCCTCCAAACCCTGAAAACCCCACAACCTTCTGCAAAAAGCGATAGTTAGATCGTACATCTAGCCGAAACTCGTGCCGCACACACTCCCAAATTACACCCAAACTCAGCGACGAACTCAGTTTACCCCTGATGGAACACTCGCCTCGCAACCGCAACAGAAGCCCCATAGCACCTCATAGATGCCGCAGAGCCCCTCTAAACCCTAAACCCCAAGCCTACAAACCTAAGCCTAAAACCCCAACCCCTAGACACTAAACCCTCATGCAGCTGCAGGAAGATACCTCGGCCTGGCCCAGGTCGCCTTGAAGTGCCCTGTCCAGCAGCACGGGCAGCACGCCTGGCTTTGGGGGCTTTCCTGGAGGGTCTGGGGACCTCGTAAGTAGAGTTATAAGCACTTGAAAACGGATCCTAATTGTGGGGTTATTTATGATACTTACACCTCTATAAAACAACTACTTACTGAGTCTCCGACCCTCTCAGCAGGCTCTCATACTGTTGAAATATGGATTGGGAGAACTCGAAGGCTTGGGATGTACATCTGAAAGCTTGGGGCAGGAGCCTTCTTTGCGTTGAAGCTGTATGTTTGCTGCTTGTGAAGGGGCTTTGAAGGGTCTGACCGGTCTTGCTACTTGGAGGATCATGGGACTTAGTAAGTAGCGTTATAAGCAAGGTAGCTGTAGTTATATCTACTTATATCCCAATTAAGGTACTTATAGCCCTGCTTACTAAGTCCCATGATCCTCCAAGTAGACCCTAAACCCTAAACCCTTATAGTACCTCCTATAGATCCCTTAAAGGGACCCTAGAGATCCCTACTTACTAAGTCCCAGGATCCTCTAAGTAGCCAGCCAGGCAAAGACCCGTTCTAGTCCTTGCGGTTTCCGGTGTTCCCAGGGAGCCCCCAATGCCCCTTAATTAAGGAATACCTTAAGATTCCTTTAAGGGATCTATAAGGGATCTATAGGGTTTTGGGGTTTAGGGGGCTCCAATACCCCTTAATTAAGGAATACCTTACGGTTCCTTAAGGGATCTATAAGGGATCTATAGGGTTTTGGGGTTCAGGGGGCTCCAATACCGCTTAATTAAGGAATACCTAGGGTTCCTTTAAGGGATCTATAAGGGATTTAATAGGGTTTTGGGGTTTAGGGGGCTCCAATACCCCTTAATTAAGGAATATAGCTTAAATCATAATATGAAGCCCTATATGGTTTAAGCTATACTCCTTCGTTAAGGGGTATTGGGCTCTCTGGGTTTTTTTGGAGACCTTAAAGACACAACGTCTCTGTGAGACGGGGCCCGGTTCACGGGCAATCTGGCTGCTTCCAAATGAGTGGGTCTCGACTGTCCACCAGGAGATCCGTGTCTGATGAGAGCCCAGCACATCTCACTCTTTTCAGAGATGTACATTACATACTGCCCCCATAAAGTAAGAGTCTATAGTAGGACTACTACTAAGGTCCTAATATATCTATATTATGAATAATATTCAACTATTACTGAGTGGGGGCCGCACCCAAGATGTACAACACATCGCTGAGGGTTTTGCAAACCTGAACTCCGATGAGACTTGGCCCTGGCTTTGCAGGCGAAATGAAACCCGATCAAACCCTCATCAAAGCATCCTTAAGGGAGGGGGGTCCAAAAGGGGGGTATATAGCCTAGTGATCCCTAATTCTCCCTAGTACTCCCTAAGGTTCCCTTACAGTCCCCTAAGGATTCCTTATACCCTCCCCCCTTGGATCCTATAACTCATCAAAGCATCCTCAAGGCTTAAAGCTAAGACCAAAAAATCCCGAACCCGAGCTATAACCCCTCAACCCTAAATCCCTCAACCCCGACGATCCCAAAGCCTGAACCAGGCCCAACCTCAAAAAGTATGGAAGCCCCTACTTAGGGTACATCTTAGTTTGCAATAGCTTATAAGCCGGACCCTGACAGACCGTAACACCTGAAAATCTAAACCCCTCGAACCCCTCATTAAACTCGAAACACAAGCCCAAAAGCCCCTTTTAAACCCCAAGCTCTAAACCCGAAGCCTTAGAACCCTAAACCCTGAACCATAAACCCCTAAACCCTACTAAACCCTAAACCTTAAAACCCCAAAGCCCTTTCCAAGAGGCACCTGCCCGCGTGAAAAGGAGCGCCATCAGGGCCCAAGTCGATGTCAGCGCCTCATCCGCTACTGGGAGTGGGGTCTACTTAGTTAGTAAGTAGGGGTATAAGTAAGGTAAATATAGTTATATCTACTTATAACCCTAATTACGGTGCTTATAACCCTACTTACTAAGTCCCAAGATCCTCTAAGTAGGAGGGTTCGCTTCGGAAGGCCTCATCTGGCTGCATCTCCGGCGCAACCCGCGGAAGCAAGGTTTGGAGCTCCTGTGATCGGTTCTGACATCAAAGGGGAAAAGGAGGGACCCTTCATGGGGACCCCTTCCCCAAAATGGGCTATATAATAGATATATAATGGCTATATGATGGGTATATACCTAGGGGTCCTTATCAGGGGTCCCTCCTTTTACCCTCTGATGACAGGGTTTTAGGGTTTGGGGATTAAGGGCTCATTCAAGGGATCTATAGGGCTCTTTAAAGCGACATATAGGGTTTAGGGTTTAGGTTTTGCTTAGAGGATCTTGGGACCTAGTAAGTAGGGTTATAAGCACCGTAATTAGGGCTATAAGTAGATGTAACAATAGTTACCTTATTTATAACCCTACTTACTAATTCCCCTGATCCTAGGGTTTAGGGGTTAAGGGCTTTAGGAGTTTAGGGTTGACGGGATTAAGAGTTTAAGGGTCATATGGGTGGTTGTCAAAATTATGGTCCCTTTTTGGGGTACCCTGAATCATAGGTGCCGTACTATAATAGGGACCCCAAAAGGGACCATAGTTTTGACAACCACCCATATGGTTTAGGGGTTTAGGGTCTAAAGGTTTAGGTCTTAGGAGTTCAAGGCTACAGGGTTTCCGCTAGTTTCCTTGGATTCTTTTCAATGGTGTCTTGTAAAGGTTTCTTTCAGGCTTACGACAAAGATTCTGAAACCCTAAAACCCCAAACCCCTAAACCCCTAAACCCCCTAAACCGTAAACCCCTAAACTCCTAAACCCCTAAAGCCTTACGCCCCATCTGGTCCTCCAGAAGTGTCACCGGGCAGAGCTGGTGTGTCGCCAGGGCCAGAAGCACATCAGCCTCGGAGTTCACTTCTATTAACTTGGCTGACTTCTGAACCCCAGTTAAACTTTTAGCCTCTTTATAGTAGTTATATAGAAACCCAAAAAGCTAAAGTCCTAAGAGCCAACCAGAAGAACGCCAAGTTAAGGGCTACTTGGAGGATCATGGGACTTAGGAACTGAAAGGCCTCATTAAAGGATTCTATAGGGGATCTATACGGTTTGAGGTTCTACGGGGCCCGGACTTAGTTAGTAGGCTTGTAAGTACCTTAACTAGGTTTAAGTAGACATAGCTATAGTTTCCCCAGTCTTAACCCTACTTACTAAGTTCCCCTGAACCTCTAAGTATGCACAGGGATTGTAAAAAATGGCTTGGGGTTTGAGGGTTTAAGGGCTTCGGGTTGACGGTCTGAGGGGATGAGGGTTTAGAGTTCGGAGTGTGGGGTTTGGTTTTAGGACCCTGTTCTAAGAATCCTCATGGAAAATTGTCACAAGGTGTTGATTGCGACTATACGTAAGTACTCAAGAGTTTGCATACTCGGGAATGATACCCTCTATAGGCTCCATATAACTGCACAATAGTGAAATTACCTCGAAACCCTATGCCACAAATCAAAGCACCTTTACTAAGAACCCTAAACCCTGAACCCTAAACCCTAAAGCCTAAACCCTAAACCCTAAAGCCTAAAGCCTAAACCCTAAACCCTAAAGCCTAAAGCCTAAACCCTAAACCCTAAAGCCTAAACCCTAATTAAACCCTAAACCCTAAAGCCTAAACCCCAAACCCTAAACCCTAGACAGCTAAGAAGCCGAGGCACCACGCTGTGGGGAGCAAGCTTGCTGCAAGCGGCATTCAAGGCGCCGTGCATCTGACAAAGAAGGCTTTAAGGGTGTGGTTTAGGGTTTAGAGTTTAGAGTCTAGGGTTTAGGGTTTAGGCTCTAGGGTTTAATGGTTTCAGCGCTCAGAAGGGACTAGAGTTTAGGATTCAGGGTGCAGGGTTTGGGGTTCACAGTTTAGGGTTTCGGGTTCCACACAGGAAGATGCGCCTCTGTAAGGTCCTCGCCCTCCGTCACGATAATGTTCTGGGAGGGAGCGAGCAACGGGACATTCAGGACGATTTGCTCATCGTCATCGCGAACTTCGGGAGGCTCGTCCCGTCTCGTGTCCGCGCACACGAGCAAATCCTGAAGAGGCGGCACAGTGATCCTCGAGACAGGTTTCGCCATGTGGAAATGCTCATAAAACACGACCTCTCGGCGGTTACCAGCTCTGCCCTGAAGTCGGTAGGCACGGACCACCAGAGTGGCGGAAACCAATGATCTATACCACGCCACGGTGTTCTTCACGTTGTCGGCCGTGAAGGAGGTGTGGAACTTGTTCGGCCGATCCGTCGCCCCGAGAAGAGGATTGAAGGAAAGCCCAATATTGCTAGATAGGCTTGACTTCATGGTAAGGCTTCGTAGGCTGCTTGTCAAAGGATTTAAACTTAATTTACCATAACAGGGAAACCGTATATTTTACTCTAGATCCCTATCTGGTAACTTAACTTAAACCCTTAATAAGAACCCAGTAGGTGGTTCGTGCGGGTGCAAAGGTTTGGGAATTGTAGGGTTTGGGTATGTTTGGCTCACAGCTTTCGGGTTTAGTTGGGGCTCTGATGGGTTTCGTAGGGTGTTACGACGTTCCGTTTTTGGAGTTGAGGGGGGGAGGAACTGGGGTTGAAGACTTGGGATCGAGGGTTCAGGGTTTAAGGGTTTAGGATGGTTTAGGGTAGGGTTTAGGGCTCAGGGATGTAGGGTTCGGGGTTTAGGAAAAGGTTTAAGAAATGGGTTTGGGCTCAGGGATTTAGGGTTTAGGCTTTAGAGTTCGGGGTTTAAGGGTCTAAGCGTTCTCGACTGCAGGGCCCCCCTTAAATCCTGTAAAGCCCGATCAGAACCCTTGTAAAGTGTGGCTCTTTCTATGCTTTGGCCTTCCCCGAAGCGTCAATTCACCACGACGAGCGTGAATACAGTCGCGCATGACAACCCTAAACCCTACCCTAAACCCTGAATGCAGTAAACTTTGAAGCAGAGGCCCGAAAGCACTATCCTTGCATCCAGAATAGAATTCCAGGGACCAACCTTTTTTACGGGTCTAGGGCGTTAGAGTTTACCTAAACCCGAAACCCGTAACCAGAAACACTAAACCCGAAACCCTAAACCCTGAACCCTCAACCCCTAAACCTCCCAAACCCCTAAACCCCTAAACCCCTAAACCCGAAACCCTCGATCCTAAACCCTCAAACCTCATTCTGGGTGCTAGCAAGGTCCCCCAGAGCTTGACTGTAAGGCGATGAGTCTGAAGCATGATACACCTCAGCAGTCCAATCCATCGCCCCAATACGTGCAAGAGCTGTGAACCCCTGAAACTCGATGCTCCTACCCTGCCCTACCCTACCCTCCTTACTCTACAATGCCCTACCCCACCCACCCTACACTGCCCCTACCCCACCCAAGCCTGCTGCCAGAAGATGCCATTCTGCACATGGCCCAACCTCGGCCCGAACGTTTAGGGCTCAGAGTTCAGGTGTTTTACGGCTGAGGGTTTCGGGTTTAGGCCTTTAGCCTAAGGGTTTGGGGTTCAAAGTTTAGGGTTTGGGGATGTTTGCGTTTATGGCTTAGAGTTTTCAGGTTCAAGGTTTGGGGTTCCTCCCACTCCGGGGTTGCGCAGTGTCTTTTACACAACGGTGTTTGTATAAACCCTTGATAGAGAAGCCTCAATACAGATGAAACGAGGCTTTCGGTGAGCACTATACTGTACACATATGGGAGTTCCGACAATGTGGGACCATAATAGCACCCTAAATAATAGGATCCTTATTATAAGGACACCAAAAAAAGTTCCCCCTAATTTTCGGAAACTCCTTAAACCCTAAACCCTATAGATCCCTTATAGGAACCCTAAGCCCCATAGATCCCTTCCAGGAACCCTCGAAGGATCCAGGAGCCCTTTTGAGGAACCCGAGAGAGGCCCTAATTTCACCCATGACATGCGAAGGAAGACAATCTGGGATGCCCAGTAACCAAGGAATAAAAAGGGCTCCCTTTTTTGGTATTGGGTAACTGTATAAGGAACCTGGGACTACAAAAACGGAATAAGGGTACTTCTGGGCATCCTAGCAATCACAGTGCCTCTGCAGGTCTCAAGAACATGGGTTGAGAGGGTTAACTGGGAGTTTCCGAAAATTAGGGGCCTTTGAGGGTTCCTTTAAAGGGATCCGTTAAGGGTTCCTATAAGGGTTCTCTACATGGTTTAAGGTTTAGGGAGTTTCCGAAAATTAGCCTTATGATCCTACTATTATTTAGAGTACTATATTAGGGTTCCCTATTTTCGGAAACTCCCAATTAGCACTAGGAGTACCGACGCCAGAACGGAGGTCTGAAAACGTTGGACAGGGGCTAGAAATTTATAAACCCTGTTACACCTTCAACCCTAAACCCCAACACCCCTAAACCTCAAAACCCCTGGCCCTAGAACCTACACCTTATACTGGTTGCTGAAACTCAGAAACTGCGCCCGTTGAAGGGTTGCAAGAGCCTGGTAGGTTCGCAAGACGCTGCGCATTTTAGTGGCGTTCATAGATAGAATGGGGCTTGGGTGGTGCATGATAATCCTAGAACCCTAAACCCTAAACCCTAAACGACCAAATTAGTAGAAACCTATCAGGGAACCGTAAGGAAAAGTATTTCAGGCTCGGGGGTGAACGTCTAGGATCCAATGGACTGAGACCATGGCATATTCGCCTCGGCCCCGGCCGAAGCGGTCAGAGGTTCCTATTCGGATTCTCTCTATCCACTGCCCCCCCCCCACCCCCTAAAAAATGGAAACGTGTCGATGATGAGCCCCAAGGTCCGGCGGTGAATTCTCGCCTTCTCCAATGGATTTTGGCAGTCTGTAGGCAGTCCCACCCAATTTTTCTCCGCTTCCCTGCCTCCCCCCCCCTCCCCCCTTCCCTCCCGCCCCTCCTTCGCTCGCTGACAGGTGCGAGCTTTCTGGAGTTTTCGACGACACGGGACTGCAATGTAGCATCTTTATGTGTTGGGGCTCGCTTTAAAGGCTGCAGTACCAAGCGAGTTTCAAACCTGAATCCCTAACCCTACACCCTGACCCCAGCCTGAAAAATTGGGGCTCGCCTGTAAGGCTGCAGTACCAAGGCAGTTTCAAACTTGAATTTCTAATCCTACACCCTAACCCCAGCCTCAAAAACTTTCAAAGCCCGGACAACACCTGCACCCGAAAGCACGACGCCCCCCTCTCCCGCCCTGACCCCCCGCTTCCCCTCCTCCCCCACCCTCCCGCCCCTCCCCCCTCGCTGACAGGTGCGAGCTTTCTGGGAATTTCCGATGACCGGACTGTAATGCAGCATGTTTATCTCTTGGGGCGCGCCTTTAAGGCTGCAGTACCAAGGGAGTTTCAAACCTGAACTCCTAACCCTACACCCTAACCCCAGCCTGAAAAATTGGGGCTCGCTTGTAAGGCTGCAGTACCAAGGGAGTTTCAAACCTGAATTCCTAACCCTACAGCCTAACCCCAGCCTGAAAAACTTTCAAAGCCCGGAAAACACCTGCACCCGAAGGCACGACGCCCCCCTCCCCCGCCCCTGCCCCCTGCTTCGTGTTGCTATGAACATTACTTTTACTATAAGTGCGATTCCAACTGCTACTTTTTTCCTACAAGAGCTTGCTGCAGATAGTAGCCACTCGCCGCATGCGCGTACAGCCGGGCCGCGGCGGACGACGCGCAGCGTTTCAAATTAAGGGTTTAGGGTTTAGGGTTTAGGGTTTCGAAATCCCTTACACCTTACTTGGAGGATCATGGGACTTAGTAAGTAGGGTTAAAAGTACCTCAATTAAAGTTATAAGTAAATATAACTATAGTTACCTTACTTATAACCCTACTTACTAAGTCCCATGATCCTCCAAGTAACCACTAGAAGCCCGAAGCCCTAAAAGCCCCAAAACCAAAGCTGCCTTGGAGTAGGTCGCTTTATCCCTAAAACCTGAATCCTGAACCCGAAACCCTAAAACCTGAATCCTAAAACCCTAAACCCGTAAACCTAAACCTAGACCCAAGAGTAGCCTAGGAACAAAAAGGATGCCCTTTTTGGTTTAAAGGCGCTGAAAAGGGAACCTGAACCCTAAAAAAGGGAATAAGGGCCTACTCTAGGTCCGAGAAACCCTGAACCCTAAGCCGGAGAAACTTCAAAGAAACGCCCAGGCGCGTTGCCGCCGCCAGCGCTGCACTTGCGAGGTGCGCCGGTGTGAGAGACCCGAGACCTCGGAAAGCTTGATGTATGGGGGCCTTACCAATTTGAATAGGGTTCCCTTAAAGGGGTCTATGAAGGCTGATTATAAAGGCTAATTATAAGGGCTACTATAAGCAATATCCCTTAATTACAGTATTATAAGAATTCAAGCAGCTTACATGCCCCTCTCTCTGTCTGGGGGAAGGACAAATAGTGCAATGTAGGGCCATGTCGCAGCAAGCTACGTGCAAGCTTTTGGTCTAGTGTAGAGAACGGTTGGGCAGCCACAGGGCATTGGATTGGCAAGCAAAACATCCGACTTCCGGCCTCGTTTCAGGCACCGTTTTCCGGGCAGCTTTCTTAATGCCAGCAGTAGCAAGGTCACCAGTTTACGGGCCGTGCCGCGGGCCGAGTTTTAGAGCCACGGAAACTCCGTATTTTGGGAACCACAATGTCGGCACCGATCATTCAAACTACTTGTCGGGCTGCTTTGTGCTCCCATGCTTGCGACCAGATTTGCTTCCCGTGTTGGGGTTCCGGTTTCAGAGTCGCTCTGCGGACCCCAAAATTGGACCAACGCACAGTAAAGAATATACCGTAGACTATAGTAGGATCCCTAATATGATTTAAAGAATATTCCTTAATTCAGAGATATTGGAGCCTCTGGGTGTATGGGGGGCCTTAATTATCTGTATTGGCTTCCCTTAAAAGGGTCTAAACAGGCTACCATAAGGGTTATTATTTTCAGCATTTGGTATAAGTGCCTTCATCATTCGGATAGGGATCCCTGAGTAGGGGTCTATGAAGTCTACTACAAGGGCTATTATAAGCATTTGGTACAGGGGCCTTAATCATTAGGATAGGGTTCTTGTAAGGGCTATTATAAGCATGTGGTACAGGGGCCTTAATAATTAGGATAGGGTTTTGGGGGTTGCGTGTTATAACTATATAGTAGGGTATACCCCCAAAACATTCTTCCAATTATTAAGGCCCCTGTATTAGGGCTTAGCGGGGCTGAGGGTTTAGGAGGGTTTAAAGTTTGGGTTTAGGATTTTACGGGTTTAAGAGTCTAGGACAGTCGGGTTTACTAGTTTACTAAACCCTACAGCCCTACAACCCTAAACCCTGAACCCTCAAAATCCTAAACCCAAAACATTAAGACTTTAGGAGATTAAGGTCTGTGGGGTTTACGGTTGGTTTTGGGTTTAGGGTGTGGGACAGCGTTTAGGGTCTAGGAGCTCGAGCACTACAACAAACTCAGTCATGGTGGTAGCTTATATTAGCAGCGCTGACAGTCTGGTGATATTAATCCCCTAAACTCCAAACCCTAAACCTCCAACCCCCAAACCCTAAGCAATAATCCCCTAAGCCCTAGGCCGTCAAACCCCGAGCCCTGAATCGACCTGCTGCGGCCGGAAATTACCAGAAAACTGTCACGGCAGAGGCCACAGAAGTGAGCTGTAGACGGATCAAGGGGGAGCTGTAAAGGAGAAGCTGTAAACACCTCGTGTGCTTTCCGAACAAGAAGGTAGAGCTCTCTATGAAGCAAAAAAACCCTGAGCAAGTAAGTTTGCTGTGTCTTGGTTCTGTAGCATGCCCTACGCATCACTTTGTACTGCAAATCACTCTACCAGAACATCCGAAAGAGAGGATGAGCATGATGGGCTAATGCCAAGGTGGGGTGCTTCCAGAGAAGCATGTGCTCCGCCCAACGGCACATGGCTGCCAGGCTGTGTCATCTATCGGCCGTTCTCGTGGCCTCGTGGCTGTCGCCAGTGCCGTGCAACTCGCCGAGCAAGTTGCCGTGCAGCACTGCAAAGCCGCAGTCTTGGCGGAAATCATGCCAGAGCATCCACCTCCCTCCGCACCATGGTCAGCAAGGCTTTTTCGCGCTGTGCATCATCTTCAGCTGCACAACAGAGAATTCGTGCGGCTGCATACCAAGCGCGCATACTCTTGGGATAGGGATGCACGAAGCCCTTGAACCCCTGGAGCCGTCGACTTGAAAAGCACCCATGCAACGTGCGGCACACCCATAAACCCTGATCAGAATGCTTCGAGGGGTTGGGACTCTTTTCTCGCCTCGCTGCGGCTATTTGCAACTCACCCAACGTGCCCATCTTGGGGGCGGCCTTCTTCGACGACAGCACGATAGTGATATGTTGTAGCAACACCCTCGTGGAACAGCCATGACGATGCAGCTGCATTTTCTCCATTTTCTCTGCAGCTTGATTTAAACCATCATCAATCCTGGGCCAAACTAAACTCAACTGAACGAAACATCGCAAATTTTCAAAACATTGGCTTAACCGATGCTTGATAATAAAGTAAATCCAAACATCCCCAAACAACACCTAAACGATCCCTGCACAACCCTTAACAACCCTAAACAATCCCTACTCAAACTCTGAAATGCCCCCTTAAAACGTAAAACGGTCCTAAGACAACCCTGGTCGCCAACCCCAAGCCCAGAACCCTAACCCCAAACCCACCAAAATCCTACCTTTTTGTAGTTCTCAATATAAGCCCGAATATGGAATTTATAGGGGCCCTACAGAAAAGCAGGTGTTGGTAGGCTAAGGTAACCCTAGACCCATAAATTCAAGTCCCCTAAACCCCTGCAACCCCTAAACTCCTAAACCCCTAAACCCCGAAACCCAAGTCCCCTTAACCCTAAACCCAATTGTAGATCCCTTAAAAGGAACCCTTAAAGGAACCCTCCCCTGAACCCATAAACCCCGAAACCCAAGTCCCCCTAAGGCCAAGCTTTGGCAGAGCCAGACACTCCGATATCCCTTCATTAAGGAATATACCTTAAATTATAATAGGATCCCTTATATGATTTAAGGAATGTTCCTTAATTAAGGGATATTGGAGTTTCTGGGGTCCCCCTGAGGCCAAGCTTTGGCAGAGAGCGGGTCCCCGGCATCCGCCGAGTGCCTCGAGCACCTCGCGGCCAGGCGGTGGCTCCTGGGGCCTTTGTCGGCTTAGGCTTTATGGTTCAAGGGTTTCCTTTAAGGGATCTATACGGGTTCCTTTAAAGGGATCTATAATGGGGTTCAGGTCCTTTGGGAGTGTAGGGTTTATGGTTGGGTTTAGGGGTTTATGGTTTAGAGGTTTAGGCTTTATGTTTTACTGGCTTAGGGTTTGGGGTTGAGGGGTTGAGGGGTTTAGGGTTTAGGGGCTTCTCAGGCTTCTATAACCCTCTGGGTTTCATCTTGAGGCCTTTGTCAATGTTGGCTTGCTATAGGGGTTAGAAGTTTAGGATTTATGGGTTGAGGAGTTTAGGGATTTAGGGGTTTGGGGGTTCAGAGCTCCTTGGAGGGAGCCTTTAAAGGCCATTTGAGGTTTGTTACGAATATATATATATATATATATATATATATACATGTGTATATATATACATATGTAGAGATTTAGGTCTTGAGGCCGGTCACCTTAGGGCTATCAGAGGACTGAGGGGCTCAGGGTATAGGTTTCAGGGTTTGGGGTTTAGGCTTTAGAGGTTTAGGGTTTCTGGGGTTTAGGAATCTTGGATCGATCCTTTAAGGGTTCTACAAGACTTCCATACGGGCTCTACATGGGATTAGGTTTAGGGTTTACGGGGTTAAGGAGGGTTCAGGGGTTTCGGAATTAGGGGCGCCAGGGGTTTAGGGGATTATGGGCTTGTGAGGTTTTGGGATCTAGTGGTTTAGGGCATGGGTTGCAGGATCAGTGGGCTTGGTAGCGTTGCAAAAAATTAGGGTACTTAAAGCTCTACTTATCAACTACTTACTGAGCCCCCTGTCAACGCAATGAGCACTTACCAGGTACACACGCTCAGTCTTTGTCAGGGTATGCAGCAGCTTTATACCACCCAGCTCAAAACAACGATTGAAATGATTGAGAACGAAGGTCCTCCGCCGTCGCCATGCTCTGTCTTGGCGTGCTCTTCAAGGGATTTGGACAGTAGCTTGAGCAACAATTTGGCGGGAAGCAGCGTTAAGTATATTGGGCCAACAAGCCAATGGCTGCAGCATCACAGCCTGAGGCCACACAGTGCCAAAACAGGCACGTTGGGCTTTGAAAAATGCGTCAGGAAGCTCTCCGATTGCGGAAGCATCCTGCACGTGACGTATGTGAAGTCAATATACCGAACTGACATCCTGCGACATGCGGCGACGATCCTATGGATCCTTGGCCGCAACACCCTGAGCCGCAACTCCCAATGCCTCAAACCTAAACCGTAAAACCCTAGACCCTACACCCCTAACCTTATACTCAAACCCCCCGGACTGAACCCTAAAGCCCAAAATGCCCCAACCTAAACCCTAAAGCAAACAAATGCCCCAATCCTAAACCGTGAACCCCAAACTCCCCGAACCTAAACCCTGCTCACCAAAAAATCCCCCAACCGAAACTTTCGACCCAAAAGACTTGCCTTTAAGACAACATAACCCGATGTCCTCCCTAACTTAGGGATTTAGGGTTGAGAGGCTCAGTACCCTCGCCCAGGAAAACCTCAACCTTTTCATGTATGCTAGGATTTGGGAGCTTCCGAAAACAGGGGACCCTAGTATAGTACCCTAAATAGTAGGGTCCTTATTATAAGGACCCCCAAATAAGGTACCCCCCAATTTTCGGGAACTCCCTAAACCCTAAACCATTTATAGAACCCTTATAGGAACCCTTCAAGGATCCCTTTAAAGGAACCCTCAAAGGCCCCTAATTTTCGGGAACTCCCACTTTTATAGAAGCCCCAAGAGGTTGTTAAAAGCGACCTACTCAGCCCGGAAGCTGCGGTGTTAAGTAGACTCAAAAGGGACAAGGAGGGACCCTTAATGGGGACCCCTACCCTATACAGTAGAAGCCAGAAAGTTGGAACATGGCTTTAGGAGGATTAGTGCTAGGATCCCGTATACTTTACCTTAAGGGCATGAGGGTAATGATGTTCCAACTTTCTGGCTTCTACTATAATGGGCTATTTAATGGGTATATACTAGCTATATCAAGGATAAAAACCTAGGGGTCCTTATTAAGGGTCCCTCCTTTTACCCTTGGATAAATAGACCCTGAACCCTTGACCCTTTGTAGTACCCACCCCTCAAGATCCCTTCGAGGGACCCTTACAGGAACCCTTACCTACTCAGCTACTACAGAACCCTAAACTCTAAACCCCTAAAACCCTAAGCCCCCAAACCCCTAAACACCCCATAAACCCTAAGCCCATAAACCGCAAAAGCCTCAATAAACCCTAAACTTACCTTTGGTTAGTGGGAAATGGAAGAATGATAGTAATAGTGGTTATAATTGTACCCCAAAGGTAGGTAAACCCCTAAACCCCCAAAACCCTCAACCAATAAACCCTAAACCCATAAACCCCTAAACCCCAATAAACCCCTGAACCCCAATAAACCCCAATAAACCCCTGAACCCCAACAAACATTAAAACCCTAAACCCCAAAAAGTCAACTTCCAGGGCTGCCGGCCATGGCCCCAGCTGCGACAGCGCGACCACCTCTTCACTCCAAAGGGGGGCTCTTGTGAAGTGGGTTTAGGGTTTTAGGGTTTAGGGGTGTAGGGTTTAGGGGTTTCGGGTTTAGGATTTAGGGTATAGTCTTCAAAGGGGGCTCTTCCCAGAGAGCCCAAGACCCCTTAATTGAGGAATATGGCTTCAATTATACAGGGCTTCATATTATGATTTCAGCAATAATCCGTAATTAACAGGTATTGGGCTCTTGTGAAGTGGGTTTAAAGTAAGCCCCATAAAGTTGGAAACATGTTTAAGGCCAAATAGTGCTGGGATTGCCTATACATTGCTCTTCAGGATTGAGGCTATTGGGTTTCCAACTTTTGGGGGCTTCTACTGTAGGGTTTTTGGGTTGACGGTTTAGGGCTCTCGGGCTCTCAGGTTTAAGGTTCAGGGTTTAGGGATTTAGGGTGCGAGGGTTGAGGGTATACTGGGGTTTAGGGTTTGAGGGTTTAGGGTTTACGGGTTGAAGGTTCAGGGTTTAGGGGTTTAGGGTATTTTGGGGTTTAGGGTTTGAGGTTTGGGGTTTAGGGGTGTCGGGCTTAGAGTTTAGGCATATTGGGATTTAGGGGTTTAAGGTTTGGGGGTTTCTTGCAGTTTAGGGTATAAAGTAAAAGCCAGAAAGTTGGAATATGATTATCGTAACCCCTTTAAGGTCAATTATAAGGTACCCTACCCTGAAACCATATTCCAACTTTCTGGAGTTCCCTTTATTGGGATTTAGGGTTTAAGGTTTGGGGGTTTCTTAGAGTTTAGGGTATATGGGGATTTCCGAAAATAGGGTACCCTAATATAGTACCCTAAATAGTAGGATCCCAATTATAAGGACCCCCAAATTAGGTACCCCTAATGTTCGGAAACCCCCATATTGGGGTTCGGGGTTTCAGGGTTGAGGGCCTTTGAGGCGGATGTCGGGTGCAGGGCGAGGGTTCTGCTTTGCCCGGGGGCTATGGGGCTGTACTTGGAGGATCATGAGACTTAGTAAATAGGGTTATAAGTAAGGTAACTATAGATATATCTACTTATAATCCCAATTAAGGTACTTATAACCCTACTTACTAAGTCCCATGATCCTTCAAGTAGGGAGGTAGCGTCCCAGAGACCCCAATATCCCTTAATTAAGGAATGTACCCTAAATTATAGTAGGATCCCTCATATGATTGAAGGAACATTCCTTAATTATGGGATATTTGAGTCTCTGGGGTCCTATAGGGCGGGATTGATGCTGGCGGTTCTCCAGGAGTTTGCGGGGCTTTCTAGGGTTTTGGGTGGTTGTCAAAATTATGGTCCCTTTTTTGGGTCCCTATTATAATACGGCACCTATTGCTTAGGGTACCCCCAAAAGGGGCCATAATTTTGACAACTACCGTTTTCCTGGCTTCAGAAGGCTTTGAGGCTTTGGGGTTCAGGGCATGGGTGTTAGTGTTTAGGCTTTGGGCTGAGGATTGAGGGTCCTTGTCTTAGGTCAGAATTTGAGGTGGGGATAGCGTCTGATATTGTGATAGAAACTGATAGGGATTGAAAGACGCCTGATAGAGATAAGGGAGTTTCCAAAAAAGGGGGACCTTAATATAGTACCCTAAACAATAGGATCCTTATTCTAAGGACCCCAAATAAGGTACCCCTAATTTTCGGAAACTCCCATAAGGGTCCATGGTGGAACCAAGATTTGTGTTTGAGGACGTGAAGGGTTAGCAGGATTGCCTCTCAACGTTAGTTTGGCGTAGTACCATGCTTTTGGTATAGGGTTCAACCCGAAGCTCTAAACCCTGATGAATTTTTTTAACTGCATTATAACTTTTCTTAACTAGAACTGGCTTTATTGGCATGTTTCGAGGAACCCCAATAAACAGTATTCCTAAGTGGTCAATACATGAGCCCAGATTCCTTTCAGGCGGATGGAGAGGATGCTTGCGGTAGCCCTTACGAATTGTGGTACTCTCGTTCCCTTCGTACAGTCGCAACAGGGAAACTCCACAATTACTTGGCGTCTAAACCCAGCATACAAGGGTCCAGGGTGCGCAGGGCCACAAAATAGCAGATGGAACTTTGGCAAGGATCTCAGACAAGAATCTTTGGCAGGTCGCTTTCTCACATGGCTGCTCTGGTATCTTCTTTTCGCGACTACCGTGCCAGCATTGACCCAAGAGTCTCGTCTTCAAAGATCGCAGGCCTCTTGGCAGCAAATGCGAGCACCTGGGCAGTTAATCTGACGAGCAGGCCACGGGAAACAGCAGTCTCACGCCCCCAAGCGCGTAGGCTCTGGAAGAGCCCTACACCCATTTCAACCGACGCCTGCTGCCGGGACGTCTCCAGGGCCGCCCTGACAGATGCAATGGCGGCTGCTTGGCGTTGCTCGCGCGGAGCCGGGTCATCTCCAGTAAACACGACCTCAAGCCTTGCACCACATTTCAGGCATGGCAATGCCACGTCCTGGGTCGACAGCCAAGCCGTCCACCATGAAGGCCCAATGTCCATGCCTGCGCACAGCTCTGCACATGCTGCTAGTCCACGGTATATCGACCAGTCCAGCAGCGTCAAGTGGACGGCACTGCCTGCATCTTGGCATGAAGGGCAGTCGAGGAACACGATGCACTTCCCAAACTGATCCACGTGGAGACCTGCTTCCTTTGCAGCCACGACTTGCTCGTAGGCGGAGTGGGCATCACAAATCCTGGGCAGAAAAGATATCAAGTTGTTGTAGCGGCCCAGACTTTGCTGGCCAGAACTTGGCATCAAGAGATCCCTTACCGCGTTCCAAAACTCTAGCCCGGGCCCCGGATGTCCGGACAACGCAACAGCTTCGCGCAGGGGAGTGCGGTAGTAAGCTTCTCCACCTTCAAGGCCTTCGAAAGAATTGCCAGCAATGAGTGCGGCTTCTAAGATATCAGGTTCTCTCACATCAAGTCCATCTTGAACCCACCCTACCAAGAGATCCTTTGACATGTAGATGAAGTCCTGCCATCGCCATCTTCGCAGAGGCCTCCTTTGGATAAGCTTGGCACGGTGCACTAGATTGACATCACCAACCAGAACCGCGATATCCAGCACGCGAGCCTTGGCTGAGTCTGTCAGGGAGTCCGGTATGCCGTGGCCGCTTCTCAAGGCCTCCGCAATGGTGCGAAAGAGTGGTCGTGCAGCAGCTTCTTGTGCAAACCACTGGGCATCTTCAACCGTTGCATACCAATCCTGCATCCACACACCGCTGCCTGGATCAAATCCCCAACTACAGCTCCTGCATGTCGTCCACCGCAATCTGCATGCGCAACCCTCTCGGAGGCTAACAGCTAGAGGTTCACCGATGAACTTGGGTTGCAGAGCATATGGTCCAAGATGAAAGGCCTCCACCTTGCAACCAGGCACCCCTTGGCGTAACATCTCTGCGGCAGTCTCCTCGTGACCAAACTGCATGCACATGGTGAACAAATGCCGTGAATCAACCTCTTGGCTCAGGAGCTCTGTGTGTTCCGCAAGAAGCGCCTTCGCAATCTGAAACTCGTTTACATCGATGATGCTTCGCCGAAAACCCACCCCTGACTCATGATGCGGGTCATCGACGAAAGTACCATCAAGGCCATAGCGCACAAAGGCGGAAACCTGCATTATTGAAAACCCTAGACCCGACCCTAAACCCTAAACCCCAAAACCCTAAACCCTAAACCCTAAACCCCAAAACCCTAAACCCCAAAACCCTAGACCCTAAACCCTAAACCCCAAAACCCTAAACCCTAAACCCCTAGACCCGAGACCCTAAACCCTAAACCCCAAAACCCTAAACCCTAAACCCTAAACCCCAAAACCCTAAACCCCAAAACCCTAGACCCTAAACCCTAAACCCTAAACCCCAAAACCCTAAACCCTAAACCCCTAGACCCGAGACCCTAAACCCTAAACCCCTAGACCCTAAACCCTAAACCCCAAAACCCCTAAACCCTAAACCCTAAACCCCTAGACCCTAAACCCTAAACCCCAAAACCCAAAACCCTAAACCCCTAGACCCTAAACCCTAAACCCCAAAACCCTAAACCCTAAACCCCTAGACCCGAGACCCTAAACCCTAAACCCCTAGACCCTAAACCCTAAACCCCAAAACCCCTAAACCCTAAACCCTAAACCCCTAGACCCTAAACCCTAAACCCCAAAACCCAAAACCCTAAACCCCTAGACCCTAAACCCTAAACCCCAAAACCCTAAACCCTAAACCCTAGATCCGAAGCTCTAAGCTCTCCAAGCTCTAACTCTAACCTGCAATAACCTGGCACCTTACAACTACTACTATTTGCTTAAGAACCCCCAAAAAATAAAAAATTATAATCCCTATATTATCCCTATAAGGAATATATTTTTTATTTTTTGGGGGTTCTTAAGCAAATAGTAGACTACGTTTCTGCCTGGGCAGAAGGCTTGCAGTCGCGCAGGTCATGACTAATGGCTTTCGGGTTTAGGGTTTAGGGGTCTTCAGGCAGGTGCAATGCAGTAAACCCTAAACCCTAAACCCTAAACCGTAAACTTTCATCTTCCACAAGCTTCAAGCTGGCATGGGAGCAGAGCTGGGAGCAGAATAAACTCCAGTTTCTAAACCCCCAGAACCCAGAGACTCCAATATCTCTTATTTAAGGAATATGCCTCAAGTTATAATAGGATCTCTAAAATGATTTAAGGAATATTCCTTAATTCAGGGATGTTGGAGTCTCTGGGAACAAGGTCGTTACAGGCCACTGCCTGCATTAAAAACAGGAACTTGCCTGTTTCTAGACTCTTGGTCAACCAAAACCCTACACTGCCCTACACCCCGGTTTAGGGTTTAGGGTTTAGGCTGGCCCTACACCCTAAACCCTCTTCCACCGGACTCAATCCCCTGCGCTTGAGATGACTTTACACGGTGAAGCTTGCCAGAGACTCCAATATCCTTTAATTAAGGAAAATCCTTTAAAGATATTAGGAATCCTATTATAATTTACAGTATATTCCTTAATTAAGAAATATTGGAGTGTCTGGGTTGCTTGAGTGTACAGGCTGGGGAAGACGAAGATTACTCAAGGGGAGGCCAGGCTGTTAGGTCCGCAGGGGTGAAGTCTAGGGGAGGAGGAGCCCACTAACGATGGCAAGACCCAAACTGTTTAGGAGTTAAGGTTTAGGGCGTTAGGGTCTAGGGGTTTAGGGTTTAGGGTTTAGAGTTCGAGGGTTTAGGGTTTAGGGTTTACGATTTAAGGTTGTTTAGGGTTTTGGGTAAACCATCCTTGACGCGGCAAACCGAAAACCGGTGCAGTGAGGGGGTGTTCTTGGAGTTTTGCTCTGCATGAGCCCTAGGCCCTAGACCTTATGTTTCAAAGTCAAACAAAACCCTAAGCCCCAAAGTCCTGAAAACCCAGAAGCTAAACCTTAAACCCTGACCCCAAACACCCAGGGAGCGGACGGCTCCAACGAGTCCTCGCCAGCCCAGGTGTTGGCGTTCACGTGCCGGGGGTTTCGACATTTAGGGCTGACCGGGTTTGGGAATTTGGGGGTACATGGTCCAGGGTTTGGGGTTTAGAGTTTTGGGTTTGGGGTACTTAGAGTCGACTTTGAGTACATCGAATTGGAGGTACCTAACCAAGGTTATCTGAAATCCAAATCCTGTGTCCCCAGACACTGCAATATCCATGAATTAAGGAATATTCCTTAAATCATATTAGGGATCCTGATTAAATTTGAGGTATATTCCTCAATGAAGGGATATTGGAGTCTCTCTTGTCAACCGTTAAACTCCTCATCAAAGTCTGCAAAGCCCCTGCTTGGCCCCCTAATCTCTAAACCCTAAACACCCGGCACCCTAAACCCTAAAACCCTCAACCCTACATGCCAAAACCCTCAACCCTAAGACCTTAAATCCCCAAACACCTACGCCGCAAAACCCGACACAACCCTAAACCCTAAAGCCCAAAGCCCCAAACCCCAAACCCAAAGACCCTAAACCCAAAACCCTAAACCCAAAGCCCAAGACCCCAGACCCTATATAAACTCCAAAAGCCCTAAACCCTAAAGCGACTCTATCCACGGATCCTTTAGGTGCAGTTCAGCAATGAGGTTTTTTGAGTCTGCCTGTCTGACATGAACCCATCAAAGTCCGACACATTCACGGTTTAGGGCTTATGAGGGACCCAAAGAGCACATAAGCATAAGCATTTTATAGGGATATCCCTACCTTATTGGGCTTCATAATAAGGGGATCTATATGGGATATCCCTATCCTCATTTTTGCTTATGCGCCTTCTTGGGGGCCTAGTTTAAAGGGCCTGTGGGCCCCAGGGTCTAGGCTTGAATCCGTGGGTTGAGGGTTTAGGATTTATGATTTAGGGTTTTGGGGAGTGGGATCTGTTCCCCGGGTTTAGCCGTTTAGGGGTTTTTGGATTAGGGCTTCGAGTTTAGAGTTCAAGTTCGGTTTAGGGTTTAGGGTTTTAGCGGTCAAGGTTTCCCTAAGCCTTCGACCCTAATTCACTTAGGCTTTCGGGTTTCTGCCTTACCACGTACACGGCAAGGTTGGCCCTTCCGGTCTGGTGTACTAAGAGGTTCAGGGGACTACTTGGAGGATCATGGGACTTAGTAAGTAAGGTTATGAATAGCTTAATTGGGGTTATAAGTATAGTTACCCTAATTACAACCCTACTAGTAGTTACTAAGTCCCATGATCTTGTAAGTAAGTCTGGTTAAAAGAACCCCACTGGGGTTGCCCTGATCCTCCAAGCTTTGACTTTTAGAAATCCCATACTCTAGATATCTAGAATAGGGCTTTGTTATACTACAACAATACTAAGGAACCCGATAATGCTGGTGATGAATTTGGCGTCTATACCAACCCCCCCAAAAAAACAACACACCAAACGAGCACCCAAGGGCCTTAAGGTAGAGTCAAAACCCTCCATCGTAAAGAGCAAAACCCTGGACCCTAAGCCCTAGACCCTGAATCCTAAACCCTAAACCCCCTTTAAAGGAAACCTCGACCCTGAATCCTACACCCTAAACCCCAAACCCCCATTAAAGGAACCCTCGACCCTGAATCCTACACCCTAAACCCTAAACCCCATTTAAAGGAACCCTCGACCCTCGACCCTAAGCACCAAACCCGCTTTAAAGGAAACCTCGACCCTGAATCCTAGACCCAAGCCCTAAACCCCATTTAAAGGAACCCTAGTCCCTGAATCCTAAGGCCCTAGGCCCCCAAACCCCAAACGCTCAGAAACCGAGAGCCCCTGGAGAGCTTTTGTGCTTTGTGAGCTGGGTGCCTTCATTACTAGAATAGGGTTCCTTTCAAGGCGTCTATACGGGTCTAGAATAGGGTTTTTAGGGTTTAGCGTTTCGGGTTTAAGGGGGCTTGGGGTTTATAGTGAACCCCAGAAAGCTGGAACATGGGTTTAGGACGATTAGTGCTGGAATTTCCTAAACGGTTACCTGAAGGGAATGAGGATAATGATTTTCCAACTTTCTGGCTTCTACTTGAATAATTAGAATGGGGTTCCGTTAAAAGGGTTCTATACGGGCTACTCTAAGGGATACTTTACTATAAGGGTATTATAATATAAAGGCTATAATAGTTAGAACAGGGTGTTGGGTGTTCCTTATTGGGTTTAGGGTTGCAGGGTTTAGGGTTTAGAGTTACAGTATAATGTACCCCCAAACCCTTTTGTACATAGTTGCTGAGTCCATAAGCCCCAGAAAGTGTACACTTTCAGTTTTATGGTGAGTAATCTAATTCCAAAAAGTGTAAAGTCCATCCACTCAGCTACTAAGTCTAAATCTTAAACCCTAAACCCAAAACCCTAAACCCTACGCCCTAAAGCGTTAGAGTCCAAATGTTAAGGCCTTTACCTTAAGCTTCGACTTTGTGGCTTCGGGGCTTTCCGGTTTTTTAAGTGCAGGGTTCAGGGTTGAAGGGTTCAAAGCGCATCATTCTTGGACCCCAAACTACACTACAGTATCAAACCCTGCGAAACTATGTTATGACTAGCCGAAAAGTAAAGCCTGAACCCCGTCGTCAGCCCCTGAAACTTAAACCCCAACACGAAATCCCCAAACACAAAAGCCCCTAATCACGCCACATATCCCTTTCCCTGAACCCCAGCCCCACCCGCCCACCCACCCACCCCTAAACCCTAAACCCCAAAACCCTAAAGCTCTAAACCCATCCTTCTGGTGGCAGCTCCCCAGCCCTCGCCCGCAGCAGTTCTGCGACCTTGACAACTAAAAGGCTGAGTATCCTAATCGGACTTAGTATCTAGGGTCTACTTGGAGAATCAGGACACGTCGTAAGCAGGGTTGCAAGCACCTTAACAAAGGCTATAAGCAGATATAGCTATAGCTGCCTTACTTATAACCCTACTTACTAAGTCCCATGATCCTCTAAGTAGCCTCAAAATGGTTAGCCTTTTTTCAACTATGGTAGGATGATAGAAACTCCAAAAGGTTACAGGTTACCTACCGAGCTACTAAGACGAAGAGGCGCAAACCTTGAAGCCCTTCACGGGGGTTTGTGGGATTTAGGGTTTAGGATTTAGAGAGGTTTATGGTATTTTGCGTTTAAGGTTGAGGGGGTGGTTTTGGATTTAAGGCCTTGGTTTTCAGTAGGGTTTAGGGTTTTGAGGCCCTTCATGCGATTTCATGAGGTTTAGGGCTTGCTTGAGGAACAGCTGGGATCCTTCAGGAAGGAATCTCTCTTAGGTTTAGAGGTTGAGATTTCTTCGACTTGTGTGATCCTTAAGGTATATGTTGGGTGGTCTTAAGGCGTGGGGAGTGGGTTGCGGAGTGGGGCTTACTCCAAACCCCACTTCCTGGAAGGGTGTTGAAAGTAGAAGCACTGAAGTCCTATCTTATTATTCCATGGCTAATGTATTCAACGCAACTCAAATTCCCTCAAGGTTACTGTCCTACATACTGTACCTGACCATGAAGTGCAACTTTCAATCTAAGGTTTGGGGTCTTCGCCTTACCAAACCCCTTGCGCGAATGCTACTTCATATGGCATCCAAACTATCTTCCTTGGGCCCCGAGACGGAATGAGCAAAGTTTGAAAAGCTAGCGGAACACCGAGCAAGGGGAATGAATTATTGAAATACGGTATAGGGTTGAAAGCGCTTTTATTACTGGAGCTACATGGCGCTTGAATGTAATGCAGTTTTTGGAGAACCTACTCTATGGCTGGGATCCCACAACAAGAACAAGCTCCTACGTTCTAAGGTCGGCATAAGTTAGTATAACAGAAGAATACTGAAAAATACTAGCTACTCAGACTCTTGTATGGGACCCTAGAATCCCAGAACTAGACCGCGACGGTCTGATCCAGAGCCTTACCTGCTCCTTCCCGAAATCCTGGCAGTGGCAGCATGGCACAAAGCCTTGATGCTCTACTTCTGCGATGCGAGGCCAGATTGGATGATGGCACGGGCCATAGTCCGATGTGCCACAAAACTATTGACAGCAGCCCGGCTTCCAAAAACGCTGCTTCAGTTCCGCTGGCTTTGCCTGTGCCTCTCTAAGCACTGCTGGCGTGGCCTTGGGTTTGCTGGTGGCTGGGCGACTTCCCCACGTCACCGTCTGGGACCAGTGGCACTGGACGGAGTGGCCGTTCTGGCAGTTCTGGCCGTTGACCTGGACACCAGACGCATCCAACAATCCGACCCTGCAGCACGTCCACAACAAGCGTGCATTGGCGGACTAGGGTTTCTGGAGCTTCTATATCATAGGGTTTAGGGTTTAGGGTTTAGTTGTTTTAAGAAATCCTGAGAAGTCATTAGCTGAGCAGCCCGAAAGCCCAATATTGCTACTATTTCCTGCCCTTGTTAGCTTGGCCCAAACTCTTTCAAAGCAGGTGCCATAGCTTGCGCATGTGGGCAGGGGCACTTAGAGGATCATGGGACTTAGTAAGTAGGGTTATAAGTACCCTAATTAAGGTTATAAGTAGATATAACTATAGTTACCTTACTTATAACCCTACTTACTAAGTCCCATGATCCTTGAAGCAGTGTTGCTCTACAGGTCCTGCAAACGGCCTTTTTCATTGCTTCTAAGGAGATTCTACACGAAAGGCTAGGATACCCAGTACCCTAAGAATAAAAAGGCCTCTCTTCTTGGTATTGGGTACCTTTATAAGGAACCCAGGACTACAAAAAGGGAATAAGGGTACTACTGGGCATCCTAGAAGGCAAATCTGACCCTAAACCCTAAACCTCTTCGGTCTAGTCTAGGCACAGGTGTTTCGAACAACTACCACATGCAGAGCGTAGGCTGCATGGGATTCAGTAAACCCTAGACCTTAAACCAAACTTCCCAGAGACTCCAATATCCCTTAAGTACGGAATGTTCCTTAAATCACATTAGGGATCCTACTCTAATTTAAGGTATATTCCTTAATTAAAGGATATTGGAGTCTCTGGGTACCGCATGACGTATTATTCAAACCTGGCACAGGTACTCTGCGGGAAAGTCTGAACCCTGACTTCTGCTACCACATGCAGGGAAGCGCTAAACCTGAAGCACGAAACCGACAATCAGAAAACTCAGGCCCCTCTAGGGTTTAGGATTTACTGTTTAGGGTTCGTTTGAGGGTTCTATAGGCGACAGTATAAGGGTTTGGGGCTATAGGGGCTTGGAGCTCTAGGGGTTTGGGGCTCTAGGGGTTTAAAAGGGTTTAGGATGAGGGTTCAGGGTTCAGGGTTTAGGGCACAAGGTTTAGAGCTTACGCGTTAGGATTTAGGGTTCCCTTTAGAGCCTCCACAATCCTACCCTCAAGACCCCAACCCTAAATCGAGTCACCGACACAGAGAGCCCAGTTGAAGCGCTAACCAATATGGCTAGTTCTCAACACTGGGATCCCCTTTAGAGTCCTTTCTACCAGCCTGCTGTACTGTCTGGGAGACCTCAAAGAGGACCCTAATTTAGAAAACTACCCACGTACGACGAGACTAGTTCGAACGCCACTATGTTCTCAAGGATACTCCTGAGCTTGAGGAGCCTGCAAAATAACCACCGCCTGAATCGTATGAACCTTATCACACCCAACTACCCCATTCAAAAAAAAACGTGATGAAACCCTCGAAAACTCACAACGCATCGAAAATCTACGCATGCACATAGTATTAAGGATCTTCCTATTACGTTTAGTTAAAGAAACTTGAAGAGCCTACAAAACTGACCCTAAACCCTGAAGCCTGCGAAACAAGGATCCCCACACCCCTTAATTGAGGAATATACATTAAAGAAATAACCTCAAGGTAAATACTAGTATGACTTAGGGTATATTCCTCAATTGACGGGTTTTGAGTCTTTGGGCACACGTCCTACTTTTACAACAAGCCCTGAACCCTAAAGCCCACTTGCAGGGTCGGTTGACTGAGGAAGCATCTGTTTCATGAGGCCAATAAGTATCACGACCCCAATTAGGATCCACTCTAGGGCCTAACCCCTAAGCCCTAAACCCTTACAAGCACTAAGCCCCTAAAGAACCCTTTAAGGAACCCTCTAAAACAAACACTAAGACCTCGAAAGAACCCCAAACCCTAAACCGAGCCACGGTTTAGGGTTTAGGGTTTAGGGTTTAGGGTTTAAGGACCCTAAACCCTAAACCCTAAACCCTAAACCCTAAACCCTAAACCCTGTAAACCCTAAACCGCCCTCAACCCCAAACCCTAAACCCCCGAAGAACCCTTTAAGGAACCCTCTAAGGAACCCCACGACCTCTGAAGAACCCCAGACCCCATTCCCCAAGACTCCAATATCCCTTAATTAAGGAATATTCCTTAAATCATATTAGGGATGCTACTATACTTTAAGGTATATTCCTTACTGAAGGGATATTGGAGTCTCTGGGACCCTAAACCCTTTATATAGATCCCTTTTAGATCCCTTATAAATTCCTTATAGATCCTTTAAAGGAACCCTAGGCTTAAAGGAACCCCAAAACCCATACCCTAAGAAGCTCCGCCCCGGGCCTCCTGCAAAACCTCTGGAGGCTCACGGAGCTGCAGTTGACTCAAAAGCAGCGCAATGTGGACCTCGTGAAGTCTAGGGTTTCGGGGTTTGGGGGGTATGGGTTTAGGGGTTTAGGGGTTTACGGTTTAGGGCTTAAGCAGATAAGGGGTTTAGGGTTCAGGGTTTAGGGGTTTAGGGTTGACTTAGTCTACGTAAGATCTAATGGATCCTCGGTTCTATAAGGGCTTCTACACGGGTTGCTATACAGGTCCTATAGGGCTTGGATGTAGGGTTCTTCGAGGGCGGGCGGACTGAGTAAGAAGTTATTGTAGAAAGTGCTACTATCCTATCCTCCACAAGGTTCCCTTCTAGGGGGCTTACAGCTCTACCTACTACTTACTTACCAAGTCCCCCGACCCTCCAAAGGGGTTTAAGGGCTCCTTCAAGGGCTAAACCCTAAACGGTGAGTGCCTCTAACGGTTCCTTTTAAGGGTTACTCTAAAGGTTACTTCAAGCGTTCCTTCAAGGGTTCCTTTGAGGGTTTGCGGATAGTATATGAATATGAGCTGGAACTATTAGCGTGAAGGTTTCGTGGTGGACTAGTGACTAGGGACTGTGGAGATGATCCGAAAAACTGCAGTCTTAAGGGTTCTACTCTCCAATTAAGGGGTCATAGCCTACTATTTTGTAGGGTTTGGGGATACAGGAACTTTCTGGCTTCTAATGGTATAGAATTTGGGGTTTTGGGTGCAAGGATGTAAATTTGCGGACTTACGAACGGGGTTCAAGGTTGAGGTTCAGGTTGTCGTCGAGAACCACGGTTTGCATGCCGCACATCAATGACACCACACCTCTATGGCATTCTCCCTCTTGTGTTGAAACAAACTGAGCCTTTTTGTGGGCCCTACAATCCTGACCCTCAAGCTAGACTTTGTGGATCAAGACATATCACCTAGCGCTAGGCCCTAAATCCTAATCCGCTAACGAGCATCCTTGCTCACGGCCCTGAAGCTGCGGGTTAAAACCCCAATACAAGCCCTGCACATTCGGATTTAATTAACGCTTAGGTCCGCCGCCCCGCCGTCCCGTCAATATGTTGATTCCTGAGGGGCAGTCCTAAACCATTGACAGGGAGAATTAATCAGGAGCCTAAGTTAACTTTTAATCGATGAAATACGACAAGGATTGCCTAAGCCCTTAAACCCTATCCGAGGGGTTGGCAAATTCATTATACATGCAACTTTTAGGCCGTGTTGTCCTTTTCAAGGGTCAGTAGAGCACTAGGACAATCTCTAGCACAATCACCCGCCCAAATCAGTGCGCTTTCTCTCTGGACTTTGAACTTAGTATACCTGTTATAAACCCTAAACCGTAAACTCTAAGCCCTAAACACAACCCTCATGACTGGGGCTCTGCGCGACAGTAGTTGGCCCACGATTGATGAAAATTCGTCTCCAGGGTTAGGCTTCTTGGGTCTCAGAGCTTAAGTCAGGATCTAGGACTCAAGGTTAATTGGTTTAGAGCGGGTTTGCGAGTACTTATCGCTGAATATGCAACCTATGGGTGGCACTTAAGGCAAGGTGGGTTTGGGATTTGGACTGGTGGACGTGGATGTGGAGCTACAGATTTGATGTCATCTCGAAACTCAACTTACTGCGTACAGTTCCAAGAATCGTCCGTGCCGTATCTTCAACATTCATGCATCCAAGAAGCGTTGAAAGAATCCTATGTTCCGCTGAAATTTCTGGTATGCCGTCCTCCCTAGACCCTAAACCTTAAACCCTGAAACCTGAACCCCAAACCCTTAAGCCTGAACCCTAAACCCGTAAACCCCTAAACCCGTAAACCCCTAAACCCCTGAACCCCTGAACCCCTAAACCCCTAAACCCCTGAACCCTGAACCCTAAACCCCTAAACCCCTAAACCCCTGAACCCTGAACCCTAAACCCCTAAACCCCTAAACCCCTAAACCCCTAAACCCCTAAACCCCTGAACCCTAAACCCCTAAACCCCTAAACCCCTAAACCCCTGAACCCCTAAACCCCTAAACCCCTGAACCCCTAAACCCCTAAACCCCTGAACCCCTGAACCCCTAAACCCCTGAACCCTGAACCCTGAACCCTAAACCCCTAAACCCCTAAACCCCTAAACCCCTGAACCCTGAACCCTAAACCCCTAAACCCCTAAACCCCTAAACCCCTAAACCCTGAACCCTAAACCCTAAACCCCTCTCCCCCTAAACCCTAGCAGCTCTTTGTCCCCCCTAATGTGATCGAGAACTGCTGCCCCGGAGCCGGGCCCTCATAGGGTCACACATGCAGTCTCAAACATAAGGGAGTTTCCCATCCTTTAAGGGTTCCTTTAAGGGTTTCTATAAGGGTTTCTATAGGGTTTAGGGTTTATGGAGTTTCCGAAAAATTAGGGGCACCGTATTTTGGGGGTCCTTACAATCAGGATCCTACTACTGGGGGTACTTTATTAGGGTCCCCTATTTTCGGGGAAACTCCCAAAACTCTCAGGGTCGTAGACGAGCCAAACCCTACAGATCCCTTATAGGATCTCTTTCAAAGGAACTCTATGGATCCCCCCAGAGCCCCCAAAACCCCATAATTAGGGAGTATACCTTAAATCATATTAGAGATCCTATTATAATTTAAGATATATTCCTTGATTAAGGGGTTTTGGAGGCTCTGGGCCTGTAAAGGACATCTAGGAGTCTCCGGGTTCTCAGAATCGGATCAGCCCAAAGGCTGCAATCCGGTGCGCGACGTACACGAGAGCCCACGGAACCCGACGTCGATGGTGAGGGAAGCCCTGGCCGTCCGATCCATATTATGATTTAAGCTATATTCCTTAATTAAGGTGTATTGGGCTCTCTGGGGAAGTGCTGTGTTTCGGGTATTGGGGTTGGGGTTTGGGGTATGGGGTTTTGGGCTTAGGGGTTAAAGGTTTAGGGGTTTGGAGGTTTAGGCGTTTCGGGTACGAGTATTCCTTAATTAAGGGATATTGGAGTCTCTGGGTTCGGGGTTGAGGGTTTCAGTTTCAAGGTTTCGGCTTAAGGGTTGAGGGTTTGGGGTTTCGGGTTTCGGGTTAAGGGTTGAGGGTTGAGGGTTTAGGGTTGAGGGCTGAAGGTTCAGGGTTTAGGGTTCAAGGTTTCGGGCTTACGGCTCAAGGTTTCTGGTTTAGGGCTTACGCTTCAAGGTTTCGGGTTTAGGGTTCAAGGTTTCGGGCTTACGGCTCGACTCAAGGTTTCGGGTGTAGGGCTTACGCTTCAACGTTTCGGGTTCAGGGTTGAGGGCTTAAGGTTAAGGTCGTCGAGGTTTAGGTTTTAGGGTTTAGGGTTCATGGTTTAGTGAGCCTCCCAAACCTCGCCAGAAGAGTACATCAGATTGATCAAGGAAGCAGGCAGAGTCGCATCTGCATCCACACTCTCCTCTGCAGCAGCATCCGGCGAACGACCTTGAGCCCTAAACCCTAAACCCTAAACCCCTAAACCCTAAACCCTAAATCCTAACCCTAAACCCTAAACCCCTAAACCCTAAACCCTAGCTGGTGCTGGCATTGCCTGGGCAGCCTCCTAAACTGCTTCGGCTTCAGGAGGGGTCAGCCTTTCGTCCTTGAAGTCAACGACCCCCAGTTCCCAGAGACCCCAATATCCCTTAATTAAGGAATATTCCTTAAATCATATTAGGGATCCTATTATAATCTAAGGTGTATTCCTTCATTAAGGGATATTGGAGTTTCTGGGCTGACGACCTGGCGAGTTGGCATAGGCCATGTCCGGCACGCAGACCATCACCCACCGTCCGGGCTGAAGCGAGACTCGAGGAGCAGGGGGTACTTCTAACCCTACTCACTAAGTCCCATGATCCTCATAACCCCAATTAAGGTACTGCTAACCCTACTCACCAAGTCCCATGATCCTCTATTTAAACCTGTTGTCGTTGATGCAGGCCTCATTCATGTTTCCTCTTAGGGCCTGAGTACCCTGGCCCAAAAGGGGTTAACCCATTCAAACATTGAAAAAGCATATAAACCCCAAAAGGTTAACGGTTACCTGCAGAGCTACTCAGTCCCAAGGCTCATGCAGATTGCGGGTCAAGAGAGTCAATTAGCATTCATATAGGGGCCTTGATAATTAAAATATTTTTTGGAGGGGGGTGGTTCTATTATAATTATACTAAAGGAATCCGCAAAAGAGTGTTGGTAATTATTAAGGCCCCTATAGTAAGCTTCTATAGTAAGCTTGCTTGTCGAGTATCCTCGGAGAGCTGAAGGTTATCCTTTGGGATTATATAGGAAGTACAATGCTCCCCAAAGAGGTGAAAGGTTACTTACTCGACACCCTAAACCCTAAACCCTCTAAATCCTTAACCCAAAACCCCTAAACCCCTGAACCCTAAACCCCTAAACCCCAAACCCCTAAACCCCTAAACCCTAAACCCTAAACCGTAAAGCCGTAAACCCCTAAACCTAAACCCCGACTCTCGTACAGAGTAAGGGAATGGGATGTCAGACCAGACGTCTCTGGCTCGCTTGGTTGCCCAGTCTTTTAGGGTTGTAGGCTTAGGGCTTTTAGGGTTTAAGGGTTTAAGGGTTTAAGGGTTTAAGAGTTTAGGGTTTAGGTTTTAGAGGGTTTAAGGGTTTAAGGTGTAGGGTTTGGGGTGTAGGGTTTAGGGTTTAGGATTTCGCCTAAACCCTAGAGCCTAAGCTGTATCGTGCCACAGATTGGGTACTGCCTCCATACAGTAACGGTCTCTAACAGGGTCGCAAGTAAGGGCCTCATATACCCATATCACAAGTATTATTCAACTCAGGAAAAACTGTTCCTAAGTCGTGGCAGTATCCAAGGTTCAGTTTCAATGCCTCGTAAACCCTAAAGCCGAAACGCCAAACCTCATCGGGTTTAGGCTCAGTATCAGACCCAGGGTTTCAGGTTCAATGCACCCAGTTTTGGGGTTTAGGGTCAAGGTGTAGGATGGTTTGGGCTTTGGCCTTTTTTTGAGGGTTTCGGGTTCAATGCCTCGTGCACTGGGTCCACGAAGTACGGGCAGGGAAAGGACTCGGCCAAAGAATCGGGCCGGCTGCCCGGCTTGCCTCAGGAACGGTTTTTTTTTGAGCTCCTGTTTGCACCTGCCTGATCCTCCAAGCGAGTACAAGGCACATACGCGCCAAGAGAATGTCCAGCCACTTACAGGAAAGGGTAAGTTTAGGGTTTAGAGTTAAGGGCTTGGGGCTCAAGATTCAATACCCTAAACCCTCAACCCTAAACCCTAAACCCTAAACCCTAATGATTAGAAGGTGGTCCCAGGGTTTTCCTTAGAAGAAGCGGTAACTTGGGCTTAGGGTCAAAGAGTAAGGACGCCCAAAACCAGAACGGCCAATCGAAATGCTCAGGAGCGACCCTGCGGTGGTGGGAAGCCTTAGGGTTTAGGGTTTATTTAGGGTTTATTCAGGGTTTAGGGTTTAAGGTTTATTTCGGGGTTTATTCAGGGTTTAGGGTTTAGGGTTTATTTCGGGTTTATTCAGGGTTTAGGGTTTAGGGTTTATTTCGGGTTTATTCAGGGTTTAGGGTTTAGTTCGGGTTTATTCAGGGTTTAGGGTTTAGGGTTTATTTCGGGTTTATTCAGGGTTTAGGGTTTATTTCGGGTTTATTCAGGGTTTAGGGTTTAAGGTTTATTTCGGGTTTATTCAGGGTTTAGGGTTTAGGGTTTATTTCGGGTTTAGGGTTTAAGATTTATTTCGGGTTTATTCAGGGTTTAGGGTTTAAGGTTTATTTGGGTCTAGGGTTTAGGGTTTATTTAGGCTTTATTCAGGGTTTAGGGTTTAGGTGAGTGCATGCTGCCCACGCATCTGCCCGGGACGGTGCCTCGCTCCCGAACCCCCAAAACCCTCCCAACCCTTGCTCTCTGGGTATAGTTAGCTAGGCTTTCTTGGTGGATCTTGGGACTTAGAAAGTAGGGTTATTAGCCCTAAACCCTAAACCCGAAACCCTAAACCCTAAACCCTAAGCTAGCTTGTAACCCTGCTTACTAAGTCCCCGAACCTCCAAGTTGACTTTGTTTACAGCGTTTTCCATCGGGGGAATCGAGGGACTTAGTAAGTAGGGTATTTTAAACCCTAAAAACCCTAAACCCACAGCCACCCATGGGAGTTTCCGAAAAAATTAGGGGTACCTTACTTTGGGGTCCTTCTATCAAGGATCCTACTATTTAGGGTACCATATTAGGATCCCTTATCTTCCCAAACCCTAAACCCTAAACCCCAAACCCTAAACCCTAAACCCCCAACCCTAAACCCTAAAGCCTAAACCCTAAACCACATGGTCTTTCATCCTGAAGTCTTGAGCTTACGCTTGAAGATCCCGGGCCTCCATCCATGCTGCGATCGTCTCGGCTACGTCGTCCTTAGTGCGCTCTTAGGAATGAAATTCGGGTTTAGGGTGTGGGGTTCTGGGATTAGGGTTCAGGGATTGGGGCTTAGGGATTAGATTAGGGTTTAGGGATTAGGGTTCAGGGTTTAGGGTATAGGCTTTAGGGTTCAACTGCTCTCTGAGAAATGAATAACGGGCCCTACAATCTGGATCAAGGGCCTTGGATTTGCCTGTATGGTGCTTCTCGGGTCCGAAATCATGAGATGATTCCGCAGCGCACCCTTTGAAGAGGTAGACAAACCCAGTAAGCAGCCTCACAAGTGACACACCTTGGGTACTGCAACAGGCTACAGTTGGTCTACTATTAAACACCTATGCAATATCAAGATAGTACAAGTGCTACTGACCGGAGGCAGTATGCAGGATACACCTTTGCTGGACCTATAACACACTGACAACAAGTAAGACAAGAAAACCACACCCGGTCAACCCCCAACCATTTACCCGTATCAAGATTACTTTTGTTCCTATGATTATTGTTGCTAATTAAATCATTATTATTACTATTAATATTTTTGTTACTATTCAATATCAGTACTGTTATCCAAGTAATAAGCGTCCCTAAACCCTACACGAAACCCCAAGCCCTGACCCTGGAGCCGCGCTAAACCAAAACAACACCAGGCTAAACCTTCCAAAACCCGAAATCCTAAACCCAAATGCAAGACCGATCACCGCAAGCAGAGGAACCCAAGTTTACTGTCTTGGTCTAGCGTCCAGGGGCTTAGGTGCTTGGGGTGTAGGGTTCTTGGAGGGTCAGGGGACTTCGTAAGCAGCTATGTTTATGGAGTTGCAATTACGTATCACAAACCCAACTAGGATCCCTTTTCTGTTACTTACAACTTTGCAGATTACCTCGTTACTGAGGCCCCGAACCTCCAAACATGACGAGCACTGCGACCCCCGTCTTCGCGAGCACGCCACATGTAGAGGTGCCCAAAGATTCTTTCAGCTTGTTCAGTTGTGGAACTTCAGCGAGCTGTTCCTGGGCTTGGGCGGTATATAGGAGCCCTAATAACTAGCCCGGGGTTTAGCTGTGGTTCTGGGCAGGAGGAGATTCTTTCGCAACAGCTTGACCAAAATAATCCGTTGCAAAAAACTGGAATCAGGAGGAAGCAGGTGCACAGTGTAGAAGCCAAGAACATGAGAAATAACGCGCTGCGACTGGCTGACCACGAATATTATAGAACCACGCAAGCCAAAACCAGAACCCATGATGAACATAGCAGTTGACTAACATCTAACCGTATTCCCGTATGACTCCTTTCATGCTTATGCTCACAACCTGGTTCTGATTATTGAAGCTCCTACACGACCCAAAACCTGCAGTTTACTACGGGCCCCTACACCGCACCGCTAAGCCACAAACCTTGAACCACGAGGCCCAAAACCCCTGAAACGAACAGTATAGGGGCACTGAACACTAGACCAGGGTTTTGTGGCTATGGTGGTGTGTACGTACATGCATGTATACATATACATATACATATACATATACATATACATATACATATACATATACATATACATATACATATACATATACATATACATATACATATACATATAAATATACATATACATATACATATACATATACACATATATATACATATATGTATATATACATGTGTATATATATATATACATGCATACACATACACATATGTACATGTATTCTGCTAGGGATTACAAAGGGGCGTACAACAAGTTTAAACCTGAGGCAGCTCAGCCTCACCCCTAAAACGGCTACATCTTTCCTGCGGCCCTAGCTTATTAGTGTGCCACGGTGTGGGCTACAGGAAACCAAGGGTTTGGGGTTTAGGGTTTCGGGGTTTAGGGGTTTAGGGTAAACCTAAACCCTGAACCCTAAACCCTAAACCCTAAACACTAAACCCTAAACCCTAAACCCTAAACACTAACCCTAAACCCTAAACCCTACAACCCGACAAGCAATCGATCCTAAGCTCGTAGCTGAGAGACGACCTGACATGGAGATCATGGGACTTAGTAAGTAGGGATCTCTAGGGCCCCTTTAAGGGATCTATAGGGGGTACTATAAGGGTTTAGGGTTTAGGGTCTACTTGGAGGATCATGGGACTTAGTAAGTAGGGTTATAAGTACCTTAGTTAGGGTTAAAAGTAGATATATCTATAGTTACCTTACTTATAACCCCACTTATTACGTCCCCTGACCCTCCAAGTATGGTACAGGCTGCGAGCTCATCGTTGAGAGCCCAGACTGCAGTTGCTGTTTTGTCTTGGGTCACCGGGGGGGGGGGCCTTACAGGAGCCCTTATAGATCCCCTTAAGGGAGCCCTTAAAGGCACCCTTATAGATCCCTTAGAGGACCCCTAAAAGGAACCCTTGAATTACCCATCCCTTACAGGACCCCTTAATGCTTCGGGGGGCTATGTTGAGCCTCAGCCTTCTACTCAACCTGTGGTTCACCATCTCGGGGTTGGGGGCTTAAGGCGCTTTTTTGCTTGAGGGTTTCGGGTACCCTAAACGCTAAGCAAACCCTAAACCCTAAACCCTGATGCTTTAGGCTTTAATCAGGGTTTCGGGACTCATGCAACCCAATAGAGCTTGGGGTTCAGAGCCTAAGGTTTGGGATTTAAGGTTAAGTTTAGGGTTTCGCGGGGTTCTGAATATTCGGGGCTTCGTTTCAAAGTGTTTGACGTTGAAGATCCTACTGTTTAGGGTTCTCTTTTCGAGCTGCCTGATTTCTGATACTCTCAGTTGGACAACTGCTGTCAGCCCAATCTCCAAAATCGTAAACTTCAAACTTAAGAAACGGAAAACCCGTTGACCCTAAACCCTGAACCCTAAAACAACAGGAAAGCTGAGTTGGGTCCCTAAACCCTAAACCCTAAAACAACGGGAAAGTTAATTTAGCTCCCTAAACCCTAAACCCTTGGGTTGCAGGCCTCACTTAAAGCCTTGACGGATCGGCAGACTCTGTATTTCACCGTAAGCGACCTAACAATAAAAAGGAATATCTCATAATTCCCATAGTCCGGGGACGCTGGGGTAAGGTAGGTACATATCATCATCCGTAGCTCGGTTATCAGTACTACCTGTAGCCGGAAAAGCCTAATTATCTTTTTAGGGCTCCCTATCACGGTTTGTATTAGTATAAATATATACACATATATACAAATATATATATATATACATGTGCACACATACACATATATATATATGTATAAATATGTACTTCATTCCGCTTCCTTAAGAAGGCCACAGGTAATTCAATTGTATAAGACTGTTGGCACCTAATCGGCATAGGTTGGCGACGAATGCGTGTGTGTGCACGCCCACCTGCTTGCGAAGCGAAGTCCTTGCAGCCAGAGCATTTACTGCGCTGCTCGCAATTCGGATCATGATGCGGCGCGTAACTGGTGTTCTACCTTGCTGCTGTCGCCACCTGACCCAGCATTGCCCCAGGTCACCACGGATCCCTCAGCTCGGATCGCAGCGAAGGCCCCGGGAGAAGCTTGGATGTGCAAAACATTTTGCAGCCGATCCTGCACAGCTCTGCTGTCGCCGCCAGACGCAGTATGGCCCCAGGTCACCACTGATCCATCAGCTCGGATCGCCGCAAAGGCTCGCACAGAAGCTTGGATATGACCAACATTTTGTAGCAGACCCTGCAGTGCACTGCTGTCACCGCCATTACCAGCATTGCCCCAGGTCACCACGGATCCATCAGCTCGGATTGCAGCGAATGCTGCGGTAGAAGCTTGGATGTGCAAAACATTTTGCAGCCGATCCTGCACAGCTCTGCTGTCGCCGCCAGACGCAGTATGGCCCCAGGTCACCACTGATCCATCAGCTCGGATCGCCGCAAAGGCTCGCGCAGAAGCTTGGATATGCTCAACATTTTGTATCAGACCCTGCACTGCACTGCTGTCACCGCCATTACCAGCATTGCCCCAGGTCACCACGGATCCATCAGCTCGGATTGCAGCGAATGCTGCGGTAGAAGCTTGGATGTGCAAAACATTTTGCAGCCGATCCTGCACAGCTCTGCTGTCGCCGCCAGACGCAGTATGGCCCCAGGTCACCACAGATCCATCAGCTCGGATCGCCGCAAAGGCTCGCGCAGAAGCTTGGATATGCTCAACATTTTGTATCAGACCCTGCACTGCACTGCTGTCACCGCCATTACCAGCATTGCCCTAGGTCACCACGGATGCATCAGCTCGGATTGCAGCGAATGCTGCGGTAGAAGCTTGGATGTGCAAAACATTTTGCAGCCGATCCTGCACAGCTCTGCTGTCGCCGCCAGACGCAGCATGGCCCCAGGTCACCACTGATCCATCAGCTCGGATCGCCGCAAAGGCTCGCGCAGAAGCTTGGATATGCTCAACATTGTGAAGCCGATCCTGCACTGAGCTGCTGTTGCCACAACAACCACAGTCGCCCCAGGTCACCACCGATCCATCCGCCCGGATTGGAGCAAAAGCTCCGTACCCCGAAAAAGAAACCTGAATGTCCTGCACGTTATGCAGCCGATCCTGTACCGCACTGCTGTCCCCTCCATGACAGTCCCGGCCCCAGGTCACCACACCGCCATCTGCAAGGACGGCAGCACAAGCAGCACCTTGAACAAGGTCAGAAGGCTGCTTGAACTTGTAACTTGCAACTTTAACCTGCCCTACATGCAACGTCAGCACATCGCGGTTGCTTAAGTTTGCTCTTCGAAGAGTTGCAGCTCCATCCAAGGTCTCTCCAGACAAAGTGAGCAACCTGCCTGTATGCACTCCCAGAGCACCTTGGG
Source organism: Symbiodinium sp. CCMP2592 (assembly GCA_905221615.1). Classification (NCBI taxonomy): domain Eukaryota; class Dinophyceae; order Suessiales; family Symbiodiniaceae; genus Symbiodinium; species Symbiodinium sp. CCMP2592. The sequence goes on from CAJNDT010002236.1 coordinate 588,919, forward strand.
CACGTCGCTTCAAATCTTGAACTGTCTCACTTGCTTCTGCTTCCAGGGATACTGTCTTGCCACTAAGCAGGCGCACCTCCACCGAGAGCGACATGAAGCTAATACAGGAGCCTTAGCAAAATTAGATGGGGTCTTGGGGTACGTTACATAAAATGATAAGGAACCCCGAAACAGTGTATTGGTTATCATGTAGGCCCCTATATGAATTGCAGAACAGGGCTGATTCATAGATGCGCATGTTCCAAGGCACCCTAAACTCGGGTTGAAGGCTCACCAACTGGAGCGGTTGAGGGTGTGGTTTCGAATGAACCCTACACCAAAATGCGTAATTAAAATGGCTGCGGGGCTCGAGACTTTCCTGCCTGAGCATTTGCTATGGCACAAAAAAGGGACTTGGGGGGCGGGGGGGGGGAGGTGGGGTGCTGTTGCTGTTTGACTGCGCCGTAAACCCCCAAACCCCTAAACCTACACCCTTAAACCCTACACCCAAACCCTAAAACCCTAAACCCTTTTTCGACCTTTTTGAATGCCGTACGTGGGAAACGCGAAATCTCTGAAGCCTTAACCTGCAGCCTACTTGCCTCAAGCACTGAGTCACTCAGCCCTGAACCTTAGTGTTTAGGGTTTAGGGCCAGGGTTTAGGTTGAGGATTTAGGGTCAGGGTTTAACGTGAGGGTTTAGTGTTTAGGGGTTGGGGGATCGTGGGACTTCGTAGGTAGGGTCATAGGTATCTTAAGTAGGCTCGTAAGTAGATATAGGTAGGCCCTAAACCCTGAACCCTTACAGTATCCCTAGATCCCTTACAGAATCCTTGAAGGAACAATACTTGCTAAGTCCCCTGATCCGCAACGTAAGGGTTGCACTCGCGAGGCTCTGCAGGGGCTATTGGGGTCTAGAGCGATTCAGCAGGGTTTAGGGTTTGATGCCATGATAAGGACCGAAAGGAACTCATGTCATTCCATATTTGGACCTTAACAAGTACCCAGATAGTAGACCCGATATGCGCTTAGTAAGATTCCTAGTACGCACTCATCAGACCCTCCGACAGAACTCTTCTGAGACTCGTCTCTTTCATGGAAAAGGCTGCTGTCAGCTCTAACTGAGGATCAGGGACTTAGTAATGCGGTTACAAATAAGGCAACTATCGTTACATGTACTTACAACCCTTATTCAGGTGGGTTTCGGCTTTAGTCGGATTTGGGCTTAGGGTTCAGAATTCAGGATGCATGGGGTTCAGAGTCTTGGGTTTTGGCTTCATCATTCAAAGGTATACGAGGTGAGGGTTTAGGATTTTGAACTTTCAGCGTGTAGGGTTTAGTGTTAGGGCATGAATTTTGGAGCTTTGGATTTCTAGGATGCCCAGTAACCTACAGGGCCCACGGGGCGACCTAGATTTAGTGTCAAGTCTTGAGAAGAAGCCGGAATACTAGAATACCTCAAGCCCAATCGTGCGCAAATGTAGTTCATGCCGTACATGCATACATGCACGCACGCGTACATGCGTGCATTAGGCACATCAAACACATGCAACACAATACAATACAATACAACTTAATGCAATGCAATGCATAAACATACAATATTCACATACATAAATACATACATACATACATACATACATACAGTACATGCATTACATGCCTTACCTGAATAAATTACATAACATGCAGTAGACACGAACATGCATGCATATATACATGCGAAGGGCATGCATACACACCATGCATGCATACATGAACGCATACATACGTGCGTGAAGATCTGCAATACACACATACCTCCAGGCATACCTAACATAAATATATCCATACCTACACACCTATGTACATACGTGCATGTGTGCAAGCAGGCCGGCAAGCAGGCAGGCATGCAGAGAATCGAGAGACCGCGATGGTACAGGTGCTGGTATGTATACCAGAATATGTATGCACGCAGACGACGTGACCGAGTTTTGTTCATGCTACATACCGGACCCCAGCAGCGATTGCAAATATTTTCGGAAACTCCCATAACGCTATGCTGCCTTAACATCCCTGCAGTCCCGCATGCTGCCGAGGTGCCACCGAAAGCCCACACCAAAGTAGTCCGCAGCTTGCCAGAGCCCGGCATCACAGAAGGGATTCTCACCTGTAAGATCAAAGCACCATTGCTGTCTTGCTTTGAGTGGCTTTTCTTGGCTCATCGAATTTGTTGCTGTGTTTCTTGTGAGTCCTGTTCCTATTCTTTTGTCTGCTGCTATTGCTAGTACTGGTGCCATTACTGCTGCTACTATTGTCAACTTGTGACTGTTCGGACCTTAGCGTTCGCATACAGACTCCCTCTTCTCACTAAGCGCAGACCGTGCGATTAACTGGTACCCTAAACCCTAAACCCGAAGCCCTAAACCCTAAACCCAAACTCCCAAGCCATGAACCTCCTACCCTAACTCCGTCACCCGGACGGCCTAAACTTTAAGGTTAAGGCTTCCGGGTTTGTGTTTATGTTAATCTCAAAATTTTAATTGCAACTTAAAAGACCTGCGTTTTTGTTGAATATTACAGAGGGCTTTTGCAATCAGGGACGTCATAATGTAGGCTTTTCGAGTTCCATGTAGAGCGTAGGGGGACTTTGAATGGAAGTCTAGCTTAGAACAAAGAGAGCTCTGATCCAAGTACTACAGGCGTCTTAAGCATTTTGGGTTACACTACAGTTTCAGTATATGAGGAACCCTCAAAAATACTGTTACTAATTGTTCGGGCCCGTATATTAGCATTGTGAAGCCCCCTCATGACCGAACTCTAGGATTCTAGGAAATAATATTACTATGTGTGCACGTGCAGTCTGGCGTGTTCTGGTGCCGAAAAATGGCCCAAATGTTGGTCTCCGCTCTTCACGCTGGTTACAGACCAAATGATCATAAAGTTGGCTGCCGGCTGTTCAGTGCTAAGACCCGCGTCACGTGACCAAGACTGTCTACGGTGAAGCCTGCGGACTTGTGAAGTCTGCTTTGGTTTGACTGAGACTGCAACTGCCCACATTCTGTTGCCACCACGTGGCACCTGAGACTTGCGAAAGCCGTTTAAAGCAGCATGTGAGCATAAAACCTGGTCTCAAGTCTGCTCGCACAGCATGCAGGCAAAAACATGGCTCTGACCGTATGAGTGTGGACTCACTACAAAAAGAACGCATCAAACGTCCATCCTAAACCCTCTACTCCACCCCTTTCATTTGGAAAGGCTTCAAAACTCTGCTTTACGTCCGAGACTGCAGCTGCTTCCAATCTCTTGCCACCATCTGGCACCTGAGACTTTAACCCAAAAGAGAAAGTCGAAAACCATTCAAAACAGCAGAGGCGACGACAAAACTGCTCTCATGTCTGCTCGCACGGCACGCAAGCAAAAACGTGGCTGTGACCGTATGAGTGTGGACTCACCAGAAAGTGAACGCATCAGACGTGCATCCTAAACATTCCTAAACCCTCTACTCCCAACCCTTTCATTTCGAAACCCGCATGCTCAAGGCTTCACAACTCTGCTTTACGTCCGAGACTGCAGCTGCTTTGCCACCATCAGGCACCTGAGAATTTAACACAAAAGAGAAAGTCGAAAGCCATCTGAAGCAGCAGAGGCGACGGCAAAACTGCTCTCATGTCTGCTCGCACAGCACGCAAGCATAAACATGGCTTTGGCCGTATGAGTGTGCACTCACCGCAAAGTAAACGCATCAGACGTCCATCCTAAACCCTCTACCATCTAAAGCAGCAGAGGCGACGGCAAAACTGCTCTCCACCGTGCTCGCTGAGCCTGCAAGCGCAAACTCTGCTTCAAAAACTCCTAAAACTCTGCAGGCTGCTGGATACAAGAATGCCCTCCAGACTCTTGCTTCGTTAACCTACACATCAAGCACGCTCAAAGTCTGTGAAAAGCCAAACATGAAACTGCAGGTGCCGTTCAGCTTTCTTTCGCCCCTTGACCCCCTGGACCCCCATCGTCAATGTTGTGTATGCCGGAAGCATTACTGAAGAGGTTCCGAACGTCTACGGGAACATGTTCCGCACATGTGTGAGGCCGGTTTAGAGAAGCTGCTGCACAGTTCCTGCAACATTGACGAAGGGGCACGGGGTTTGCGACAGCGCTGTCAGCTGAAAGTCAAAAGTAGTCTACAACCACTTCTCCTGGCACCTGCTCCTGCAAGTCGGGGGTGATAAACCTCACATTTCGAAGGTTTCCCTTCCGTAGAATCATCTTGGCAAAGCACGACGCACATCTTGGGATGGTGATGTCAGGATCGGTCTGCGACCGCTTGAACTCAAACACTTTCAGACGCTTTCGCAGCATCGTGAGATCGGTGCACGAGACACCAGGCTTGACCATCATCAGGTCATCCAATCGACCAGTCAAGAAGAAAGGAGAGCTGCCTTGCCAGATCTCATGTCCAGAAAACTGGTAGTCACGGCCAAACCTTCGAGAAGCTGGAGTTGAAGAGCTATGGGAATGATGGCTGCATCGAATCTCCAGTCGTCCCAAATGGCAACACGCGATTTGCAGAGTTCCAGGAGCGGAAAGGCACTTGGAGAGGGCGAACCTATCATGGTTCCAGGCGGAAAGATGTCCTTCATGGGAGATAATATAAATGTCTTCCCCTCGTTCCCGCCGACACCGAGCAAGGCTATCGTATGGCCTTTGGCGCGGCCATGCTGCAGGGCATCGTAGATGGCCTTCGTGAAGACTTCTTCCGAGATTTCGTTTGCTTCCAGAATTTGTCGAGCGGCGCGACCCCAGCGCCCGGCACCTTTCTGTTGCCTCCAAGAATTTCAATCTGGATTTTTTGGCTTGGATCACATGGTTTGCAGCTTCCTGCAGCAGCCAGAGTTTCTGACCCAATCCTTCGAGCGTGTCGTGATTCCTGACAAGGTTGTCAATCATCGGCGCACCGCCTGATTGCTTCGCATACTGAAAGAGCTGCGCCTCGTACGCCGGGTCTTCGGGCCTGAGGTTGAGCTTGACAAGCACGGGCCACAGGTCCGTGGGGCCAAAACGAGGGGCTGACTTGCCCCGCCACAGTCTGGACTGAGTTTGCGCGAGCTTTTCATCAGCCCAAGCATCAGGATTGAAATTTCGAAGCATAGCTTCGGCGAGCGGGGGATGACTGTCTGGATACGTGAAGGGCTCTGGATCAAGGTCTTCGAGGGCTTTCCCAGGCCGCGGCACAAAGCCATATCGCACAGCATTGCGGTAGCCTCCTGCCAGGGACACAGTTTGCATCGCCTTAGCCTTCACCTATAAACACTTGCAATAAGCCTTGACGTGAAAGTTTCTGATTGCAACTATTGGACATTGCAAGAGGCCTCTGATGCACGAAGAAAAGGTCGCCACCAAACCACATGCCTCAAAGATGGCATCCTTCCAAGGCTTCCAACGTGCGGGCTGCGTCACTTTGACGGCTACGTGGGCGTGGTGCCCTGCAGCACCACTACCACGCTCCAAAAATACCGTGCATTTCTTCACAGTAGCACGGTGCTCCTCCGCTCTTCCTCTCTGTGCTGTCTCCAAAGAGGTTCTCATCATCGTGCACAGGTCTGCTCTGCTGAAACTTTCCAGGCGGCGTCTCGCCTCGGCATCTGGTGTAGCAAAAGTCACCACATACACCAACAAAACTTGCGCCGTCTCCACCTTGAAAGAAGACAGGGACGTCAGCTGTTGAAGCATCTTTGCGCTTCTTCTTAACATGCTCGACAAGTTGCCTCTGCAACTCTTTTCGCGTGACTTTGTCCAGGATGGCTTTCACTTCGCTCCTGCGGTCGGTAAGATCTCCAGCATCCAGCTTCAAAGCCTCTGTCAACTCCGCAAGGAAAGCTCCGAAGGTGAATTTCTCCAGACTGCGGCCGCGCAACAGATCTTCAATCACACGACGCAGCGTTTTGGTGGTCCCAAAGTGCGCGTTTGGATCGCCCTCAGGCGCCTCAGCCGTGTCCGTCTGCGGCCTTTTGCTCTCATTTGAAGCTCAGCCGCATCCGTCTCCGGCTCCGCACTCTCACTTTGCAGCTCAGCCGTCTCCGTCTGCGCTTCCGCGCCCTCACTTGGCAGAGCTCTGACGCGCAGCGATTCTGCAGGACATTTACTTTTGAGTCTTCGGCGCTTCATAGATCGGGTGTCTCACCCCTGCACCCATCCGGAAAGCCACCCATCCGGCACGCATGTTCGGAAACAAAAGCTTTACTAAGACTCCTGCCGGCTCTGTAAAATGGTTTTTGTGCTTTCCAAACTCTTGTTGTCAACTCGCACAGCTGTAACTTCTTAGTGCATGCAAAGCACGGTTGCTTCAAGCCTCAGCTCCAATGGCCCCTGACCAGCGGAGCTCTTGAACACCAAGCGCCAAACCTCTTGAGTGTCGAACCACTGCTTCCTTCACTCCCTACAATTTGCGCAAAACCGGCCTTCTTCAGCAGAATCGGAAGGCCTTGGAGAAGCGACACGAAAGCCCCATGCACGACCACATTTCACTGCTGAGCACTCAAGAGCCGCAGTGCGTCGCATAGATTCCACAACTGGTTGCAAAACATTCAAGCTTCCGTTATGAAATCTCCTGCATGACAATATCATGTAAAAACTTGCGTCAAAGATTTTACATCAAACTTTCTGGCAACGCGCTGCCATCGTGCTCTACAGAGGTGCACATGCGTTAAGAGAAGGAGGGAGTGATGCTCCGAATTGTGGGTAAAAACGATTCCGCACGGAGTACCCAACTACGCGCTCCGCGCAGTGGGCAACTGACAATCTGGCCGGCTGCATGCTGGCTTGTTTCTCTTGCAATTTGCACGATTTTGGAGTGATTGGGCCCAAAAGTACGAAGCATTAGCCACTACACGCGTACGATTCTGCGATTCTGCGCACGCTACAAGAGCGGGTGTAGCACCCTGCTACACGCTCCGCGCTGTGGGAAAACACCCAATTTGGCCACCGGCTGTCTTCGTCATTAGAATCATGAAATTAGAATGATTGTTGCACAACAACAGGTCCTACATGCCACACGCTGGCTTGTTTCTCCTGCAATTTGCACGATTAGGGAGGTGATTGGGCCCAAAAATACGAAGCATTAGGGTGTAGTACCCTACTACACGCTCCGCGTCGGACTCCGCGCTGTGGGAAAACTCCCAATTTGGCCACCGGCTGTCTTCGTCATTAGAGTCATTCAGTGAAGATAATTGCTGCACAAAGACAGGTACTACACGCTACGCGCTGGCTTGTTTCTCCTGCAATGTGCACGATTTTGGAATGACTGGGCCCAAAAGTACGAAGCATTAGCTGCTACACGCTCCGCGCTGCGGGAAAAGTGGGACACGTAATAACATGTTGTTTTTGACAACCGCGCCGCCGCTGATTCTCTTCGCATCCGACACATTTTCTAGAAACTGCATGCAAATCGCATGGAAAACGCTAACTAACCAAAATCACGAAGTCTGGGAAACACATTTCATTAGGCCACGATTCAAAAGCCGTACGTTCCGTACCACTGCACTTGGAAAATTGTCTGTAAAGCCTTTTAGGCAAATTCTTCTTCTTTTGGGCTGTGTTTTCCAGTCTTTAACAAGTGTTCCGCGGCAGTTTTGCATTTAAACCACGATTCAAATGCCGTGCATTCCGTACCACTGCATTTGAAAATTGTCTGTAAAGCCTTTCGAAAAAAGTCTTCTTCTTTTTGGCCATTTCTTCCAGTGTTTAGCAAGTGTTTCACAGAAGTTTTGCATGTCATAGGCCACAATTCAACAGCCGCACATTCCGTGCCACTGCATTTGGAAAATTGTCTGTAAAGCCTTTCGGACACAAAATCTTATTTTTTTGCTTTGTTTGGACAAATGCTTTCGCAGCGTTTGAAGAAAATTTGGCAACATGGACCACGACTGAAAACTCGCACTCACTCACTCACTCACTCCCTCACTCACTCGCTCACTCACTCACTCACGCACTCACCCACGCACCCCACTGACGTCAAACACCTCACTCACCGCACTCGTTTCAGGCACCACAATCCAAAAGCCGCACATTCCCTACCACTGCATTTCTAAAACTGTCGGTAAAGCCGTTTAAGCAAATTCTTCTCCTTTTGGGCTGTTTTTTGCAGTGTTTAAGTGTTTAACAAGTGTTCCGCGGCAGTTTTGCATTTCATTAGGCCACGATTCAAAAGCCGTACATTCCGTACCACTGCATTTGGAAAATTGTCGGTAAAGCCTTTTAGGCAAATTCTTCTTCTTTCACGCTATTTTTTCCAGTGTTTAAGAAGTGTTTCGCGACAGTTTTGCATTTCATTAGGCCACGATTCAAAAGCCGTACATTCCGTACCACTGCATTTGGAAAATTGTCGGTAAAGCCTTTTAGGCAAATTCTTCTTCTTTCACGCTATTTTTTCCAGTGTTTAAGAAGTGTTTCGCGACAGTTTTGCATTTCATTAGGCCACGATTCAAAAGCCGTACATTCCGTACCACTGCATTTGGAAAATTGTCGGTAAAGCCTTTTAGGCAAATTCTTCTTCTTTCACGCTATTTTTTCCAGTGTTTAAGAAGTGTTTCGCGACAGTTTTGCATTTCATTAGGCCACGATTCAAAAGCCGTACATTCCGTACCACTGCATTTGGAAAATTGTCTGTAAAGCCTTTTAGGCTAGACTTCTTACAATTCTTTGCGTCCCAACAAACATGTTTTAACTCGAACTTCTCGCAATCGAACACACATGCTCTTACTTGAACTTTTCGCAACTGATCGGTCGTTTGCTGGTGCAAATAAGGACCCAGCAGTCACCTTCATTGTGCACCAAGGTGCAACACCTGAGACCTTGCACGAGCGCTAAACTTCTTACCAACACACATGCTCTTACTCGAAGGTCTCGCAAGCGAACATACATGCTCTTACTCGAACTTCTCGCAACTGATCGGTCGTTTGCTGGTGCAAATGAGGACCCAGCAGTCACCTCCAGAGGTGCAACACCTGAGACATTGCACGAGCGCTAGACTTCTTACCATTATTTGAGTCTCAACGCACATGCTCTTACTCGAACTTCTCGCAATCGAACACACATGCTCTTACTCCAACTTTCCGCAACTGGTGCAAATAAGGACCCAGCAGCTTCATTGCGAACAGAGGAACACCTGCGAACTTGCACGAGCGCTAGACGTCTTACCATTATTTGAGTCTTACGCACATGCTCTTACTCGAACTTCTCGCAATCGAACACACATGCTCTTACTCGAACTTCTCGCAACTGATCGGTCGCTTGGTGGTGCTAAGGACCCAGCAGTCACCTTCATTGAGCACAGCAGTGCAACACCTGAGAACTTGCACGAGCGCTAGGCCCGCTAGACTTCTTACCATTCTTTGAGTCTCAACGCACATGCTCTTACTCGAACTTCTCGCAATCAAACACACATGCTCTTACTCGAACTTCTCGCAACTGGTGCAAATAAGGACCCAGCAGCTTCATTGCGCACAGAGGAACACCTGAGAACTTGCACGAGCGCTGGACGTCTTACCATTACTTGAGTCTCAACGTACATGCTCTTACTCGAACTTCTCGCAATCGAACACACATGCTCTTACTCGAACTTCTCGCAATTGATCGGTCGCTTGCTGGTGCAAATAAGGACCCAGCAGTCACCTTCATTGAGCACGGAGGAACACCTGAAAACTTGCACGAGCGCTAGACTCTTTGATAAGCGTTTCAAAACGGGTCGAATGGAACTAGTTGATCAACAATCCACAGACACCTGAATCCCCGCAAGCACAAGATTTCGCTGAGCAAGAAGCATGGGCCGACAGCCATGCTGAGCTGCCCACTCAATCGGCAGGGGCGATGGAGCGGTGTGCCCATAGCTTCCACTTGCAAAAACAAACTCGCAAGCAGTCACCTTCTTCCATGTTCACGACAAGATTTGGAGAGTGCAAAAATGATCCTTCCGCAGGTTCACCTACGGAGACCTTGTTACGACATCGGGTTCATGAACCTTTCCAGCGCAACGTCCAGAAGCTGAGCATTACGTCAATCCGAATAGTTCACCGGATCACTCAATCGATAAGCCACGGGCGCTGTGTACACATGGCAGGGACGTAATCAGCACGAGCGGATGACTTGCCATCTCAAGCAAGATTGGGAGTGATTGGGCCCAAAAGTACGAAGCATTAGCCACTACACGCGTACGATTCTGCGATTCTGCGCACGCTACAAGAGCGGGTGTAGCACCCTGCTACACGCTCCGCGCTGTGGGAAAACACCCAATTTGGCTGTCTTCGTCATTAGAATCATGAAATTAGAATGATTGTTGCACAACAACAGGTCCTACATGCCACACGCTGGCTGGTTTCTCCTGCAATTTGCACGATTTTGGAGTGAGGGCCCAAAAATACGAAGCATTAGGGTGTAGTACCCTACTACACGCTCTGCGTCGGACTCCGCGCTGTGGGAAAACTCCCCATTTGGCCACCGGCTGTCTTCGTCATTAGAGTCATTAAGTGAAGACAATTGTTGCACAAAAACAGGTACTACACGCTACATGCTGGCTTGTTTCTCCTGCAATGTGCACGATTTTGGAATGACTGGGCCCAAAAGTACGAAGCATTAGCTGCTACACGCTCTGCGCTGCGGGAAAAAAGGGACACGTAATAACATGTTGTTTTTGACAACCGCGCCGCCGCTGATTCTCTTCGCATCCGACACATTTTCTAGAAACTGCATGCAAATCGCATGGAAAACGCTATAACCAAAACCACGAAGTCTGGGAAACACATTTCATTAGGCCACGATTCAAAAACCGTACGTTCCGTACCACTGCATTTGGAAAATTGTCTGTAAAGCCTTTTAGGCAAATTCTTCTTCTGTTGGCTGTGTTTTCCGGTCTTGAACAAGTGTTCCGCGACAGTTTTGCATTTCATTAGGCCACGATTCAAATGCCGTACATTCCGTACCACTGGATTTGGAAAATTGTCTGTAAAGCCTTTCGAAAAAAATCTTCTTCTTTTTGGCCATTTCTTCCAGTGTTTAGCAAGTGTTTCACAGAAGTTTTGCATGTCATAGGCCACAATTCAACAGCCGCACATTCCGTACCACTGCATTTGGAAAATTGTCTGTAAAGCCTTTCGGACACAAAATCGTATTTTTTTGCGTTGTTTGGACAAATGCTTTCGCAGCGTTTGAAGAAAATTTGGCAACATGGACCACGACTGAAAACTCGCACTCACTCACTCACTCACTCATTCACTCACTCACTCTCTCGCTCCCTCGCTCACTCACTCACTCACTCACTCACTCACGCACTCACCCACGCACCCCACTGACGTCAAACACCTCACTCACCGCACTCATTTCAGGCACCACAATCCAAAAGCCGCACATTCCCTACCACTGCATTTCGAAAATTGTCGGTAAAGCCGTTTAAGCAAATTCTTCTTCCTTTGGGCTTTTTTTCCAGTGTTTAACAAGTGTTCCGCGACAGTTTTGCATTTCATTAGGCCACGATTCAAAAGCCGTACATTCCGCACCACTGCATTTGGAAAATTGTCTGCGCAGTCCTTTCGAACAAGTTCTTCTTCTTTTGGGCTGTTTCTTTCCAGTGATTAACAAGTGTTCCGCGACAGTTTTGCATTTCATTAGGCCACGATTCAAAAGCCGTACATTCCGTACCACTGCATTTGGAAAATTGTCTGTAAAGCCTTTTAGGCTAGACTTCTTACCATTCTTTGCGTCCCAACACACATGCTTTAACTCGAACTTCTCGCAATCGAACACACATGCTCTTACTTGAACTTTTCGCAACTCATCGGTCGTTTGCTGGTGCAAATAAGGACCCAGCAGTCACCTTCATTGCGCACAGAGGTGCAACACCTGAGACCTTGCACGAGCGCTAGACTTCTTACCAACACACATGCTCTTACTCGAAAGTCTCGCAATCGAACATACATGCTCTTACTCGAACTTTCCGCAACTGATCGGTCGTTTGCTGGTGCAAATGAGGACCCAGCAGTCACTTCCAGAGGTGCAACACTTGAGACCTTGCACGAGCGCTAGACTTCTTACCATTATGTGAGTCTCAACGCACATGCTCTTACTCGAACTTCTCGCAATCGAACACACATGCTCTTACTCGAACTTCTCGCAACTGGTGCAAACAAGGACCCAGCAGCTTCATTGCGCACAGAGGAACACCTGAAAACTTGCACGAGCGCTAGACGTCTTACCATTATTTGAGTCTTAACGCACATGCTTTTACTCGAACTTCTCGCAATCGAACACACATGCTCTTACTCGAACTTCTCGCAACTGATCGGTCGCTTGGTGGTGCTAAGGACCCAGCAGTCACCTTCATTGAGCACAGAAGTGCAACACCTGAGAACTTGCACGAGCGCTAGGCCCGCTAGACTTCTTACCATTCTTTGAGTCTCAACGTACATGCTCTTACTCGAACTTCTCGCAATCGAAAACACATGCTCTTACTCGAACTTCTCGCAATTGATCGGTCGCTTGCTGGTGCAAATAAGGACCCAGCAGTCACCTTCATTGAGCACAGAGGAACACCTGAAAACTTGCACGAGCGCTAGACTCTTTGATAAGTGTTTCAAAACGGGTCGAATGGAACTTGATCAACAATCCACAGACACCTGAATCCCCGCAAGCACAAGATTTCGCTGAGCAAGAAGCATGGGCCGACAGCCATGCTGAGCTGCCCACTCAATCGGCAGGGGCGATGGAGCGGTGTGCCCATAGCTTCCACTTGCAAAAACAAACTCGCAAGCAGTCACCTTCTTCCATGTTCACGACAAGATTTGGGAGTTTCTGCAAATAGGGGTTCCCTAAGTAGTAGGATCCTTATTACAAGGGCCCCAAAATAAGGTACCCCTAATTTTCGGAACCTCCCAGTTGGATAGTGCAAAAATGATCCTTCCGCAGGTTCACCTACGGAAACCTTGTTACGACATCGGGTTCATGAACCTTTCCAGCGCAACGTCCAGAAGCTGAGCATTACGTCAATCCGAATAATTCACCGGATCACTCAATCGATAAGCCACGGGCGCTGTGTACACATGGCAGGGACGTAATCAGCACGAGCGGATGACTTGCCATCTCAAGCAAGATTGCAAACTCGCTGAGCGCATCAGTGTAGCGCGCGTGGAGCGCCAGACATCTCAGAGCATCACAGACCTGTTCTGGCCTCAAACTTCTTGCATTAGACAGTATTTAGCAGGTTAAGGTCTCGTTCGGGAGCGAAACTAACCAGACAAATCAATCCACCAACTCAGAACGGCCATGCAGCACCAGAGATAGGAAGAACCAGGCAGAACACCACGGAAGACAGGCCCGTCACAAACAAGAACGTCAATGACCCGTGGCAAACCAAAAAACCTCCCCGCGGTCTCTGACATGTAAAGAAGACAACAAAGGTTTACAAACAGTACAAAACCGTATGACAGGAGATGAAGCACCTTTCAATGACGCGAGGCAGAAGAATTATCGCGCAGATTGTCGCGTGCGCATGTTTTCCGGCGCAAACACTAACAAAAGTACGCGACAACAGCAATATCCGCAAATGTTTATGCGAAAGGGCCCTACACGTTAAACTATGACACAAGATAGCGTTTCTTGGCGGTTGCTAGGGCACGAAGCAAGCACTTGTCCTGAAATGCTTCTGCGGGCTGATCTGCCGTTTTTTGCAAGGAGAAACACAGATCACGGGGTCTAAAAGCCCGTGATCCCTTGCAAAAAACAACAGAGCACGGGCCCAGCAGAGTCCGTGATCTGTATATTCCTTCCCTTGGAAAAAACAGCAGATCACGGGCCTGGCATGTTTCTTGTTCTAACCTTGTTTGAATTCATAGAGATTTCAAAACAAATTCTTATGAACGTCCGTGATCTGCTTTTTTTTTGCAGGGAATTGTACGGATCACGGGCTTGGACGGGCTCGTAATCTGCTGTTTTTGCAAGGGATCACGGACTTTTAGACTCCGCGATCTGTGTTTTCCTCGCAAAAAAGGGCAGATCACGGACATTCGTAAGACTTCGTGCAGCAACATCCACAAATGTTTGTGCGAAAGGGCCCCAAACGCAAAAATATGCCACTAGATACCGTTTCCTGGCGCCTCAGCCAGCATTATCTCGCGCACTCCGGCTTCTGATGGCTCTGTTTAGTACGACAGCAGCAACATCCGCAAATGTTTGTGCGAAAAGGCCCTAAACGCAAAAATATGCCACTAATTAGATACCGTTTCCTGGCGCCTCAGCCAGCATTATCTCGCGCACTCCGGCTTCTGATGGCTCTGTTTAGTTCGACAGCAGCAACATCCGCAAATGTTTCTGCGAAAGGGCCCTCAACGCAAAAATATGACACTAAATACCGTTTTTTCGTGGCTCCCAGAAACTTTATGCGCACACATCATGCGTTTTTTCCGTACATACTCCACTGAAAACGTGCGAGAAACCCACACAAACCACACTTCTGACGCAAGAGGGCCTGAAACACGAGACTTGACCAAAAAAACATGTGATCTACAGCTTCGCTTCCTGACAGCTCCGCCATTCTTTCTACCAAACATGCGTCGAGCAAGGAGAACTTGTGTCAGAGTCTGGTACAGCTTGCCGAAGACCGAAGAAATCTACTGTACACACTCAGGAAGCGGGAGTTGCGGTCGCGGGAGTTGCGGGTGTCGCGGGCGCTGCACGCTCCTGACGCTCACGAGCTCGCTCCAGCAGCCAACGAAACTCGGCCTCTCCGAGTTTGCCGGCTCTTTTCATGAGCCGGCCCCGGCGCTTTGCCTTACCAGGCAACAAGCTCCACGCCGACCACTAGGAACAACGTCCTACCAGCAGTGCTACGATTGCCCAGCCTCCACCTTCAACACGTTAGAAGCTTCCTTCAGGCTGCGTTTCAGCTGGTCACGCTCGGCTTTGAGTCGCTCTAAGTTGTCGTCCATGACGACAGCGAGGGGCCAAGGTCTACAGTCTGCAGCTTCAGCTCGTGGCGCTTAAAACACTGCAGCATGTACAAGGAAACTGATTCCATAAACTGGCCCATAAAACGGACCCACGCCACCGACATGCCGCATGCACTCACAGTATTCCGGAAAATTTGCGAAACAAATGGTTTCCAAAATGCGAAAACAATGGGTCCAGAAATGGGTCCGGAAATGGATCCGGAAATGGGTCCCGAAATGGGTCCGGGCCCGGGAGACCACTTGTTGCAAAAACCCTAGCAAAAAGCAAAAAATTGGCCCTGGAAGCAGGTTTGTGCCGAAACACAAGGAAAATGCGAATTCCGGACCCATGTTTTCTGTATTTTGCCAAGGTTTTTGCAAAAAGTCCATTTCCGGACCCATGACCAGACCCATTTCCGGACCCATTTTTGGACCCCTTGTTGGAGCCGGACCCATTTTCGGACCCATTTACCGGACACTTGGAACCCATTTTTGGGGGTCCGATCGCATTTTTGGACCCATTGGTTTTTGCTTTTTTTTTTTTTTGCAAAATATCATTTCCGCAAATCCTAGAGTTAGGTCATAGGGGCTTCACAATATTAGCACATGGTAGTAAAAGAGGTCGAACGACTCGAGGGTCGTGGAGGCTATTCTGTAAGGGCTTATCAGTTATGAGGTTCTAGAAAGGTTTCTGAACTGAAGGTTTTTGGAATCTGGGTACCGGGTTACAGGGTTTGGGAGTTGCCGCTTGTGCGCGCCATAGGGCTTGGGCGACTTGTGCCCGACTACAAGTGCACGTAGACGGGCGTAAGTCCTTCCAAATCAGGTAGTACGCAGGATAGTGTCTCTGCTTGCTTCTTTTTGGCCTAGTCCGCCACTGGTGTACCAAGTCACATATGCCTATATAATCCAAAACCCAAACCCTATTCTCTGAACCAAGAACCCCAAACTCTAAACCCTAAACCCTGACTCCAAAACCCTACGGAGGACGATTGGGAAAGATGGAGGGGAAAAGCGAACAGTGTCGTAGTAGGACTTCCTCTCGGTCATTTTGTCAGAGCACGTCATCTGACCGTTGAAAAGCCGTTCGAAAGGATTTGGCGGCAGTGCTCCGAACTTGGCCGCTGCAGGTGCACTGGCTTCTACAACGCTTACCTTGGGTTAGAAGGGAATGGAAGAATGGTAGTAATAGTAGTTATGATTGTACACCATTCCTCCATTCCCTACCAACCAAAGGTAAGAAAGCTGCATGCTCTGGTAGTATGCTACCCCTCCTGTCAGCGACCGGACGTTGACAGGATTTTCCGGATTCGTCATGTTCCCGCGACACCTCTCTTCTTCCATAGGGCCCCAAAAAAGCACGTAAAAAAAAATGAGGCTAGGGACATCCCATATAAACCCCCTTTGTAATGAAGCCCAAGAAGGTAGGGATATCCCTAGAAATCCCTATAACATGCGTATGCATGGTTATGTGCTTTGTGGGGTCCCTATTAGGGCCTTTTTGCATTCTCCGCTCCACGAGAGCTGGTGTGACTGGGCTCTTGTTAAGGGACTTAGTTTAAGTTACCGTAATACGAAAACCTTATTATCGATTTAGGGTTTAGGGTTTTGGGGTTTAGGGTATTCACTATAGATGCCTATTATGGTTACTTAAATGAAACCCCTTAACCCAGAGAGCCCAATACCCGTTAATTAAGGAATATACCTTAAGGAATAATAGGATCCCTAATATGATCTAAGGAATAGTCCTTAATAAAGGGATATTGCAGTCCCCTAAACCCCAAACCCTTTAGATCCGTTACAGATCCCTTACAGGAACCCTAGGCCCTAGGTATTCCTTAGTTATGGGATATTGGAGTCCCCTAAACCCTGAACCCTTTAGATCCCTTCTAGATCCCTTAAAGGAACCCTAGGTATTATTTAATTAAGGGATATTGGAGTCTCTGGGTAACAAGAACCCAGATGAGAGCGCAGAGTCGCGGCCCCCGCTCGGAATTCGCTGCTCGCTCTCCCTCGGCTCGAGCACCATCCCAGAGAACCCAATACCCCTTAAATTAAGGAATACCCAGGGTTCCTTTAAGGGGTCTATAAGGTATCTAAACGGTTTAGGGTTTAGGGGACTCCAATATCCCATAATTAAGGAATATACCGTAAATCAGGGTAGGGTCCCTAGTATGATTTAAGTTATATTCCTCAATTAAGGAATATATCTTGCATTATAGAGGCCTTAATATTATGATTTATGGTATCTTCCTTACTCAAAGGATGTTGGAGTCTCTGGGCGTCATTGCGATGAAGCAGCACCTTGCCTGCGGATCTGTGGCAGGATGAGCGGATAAGGCATCGCTGGCCGACTGAACTCGCAGCAGGCAATCTCAATGTAGAGGTCAAGCATCTTGTGAACTTAAAACCCCAAGTAGTACCCTAAACCCTACACCCTAAACCCTCACGTAGGCTACTTAGCAGCTCCGGCGGACAAAAAAACCTTGGGCAAGTATGACCTACTTGGGGGATCGGGGACTTAGGGTTTAGGGTTTAGCGACTTAGCAAGTAGGGTTGCTATCAGGATTTAGGGTGTGGGGTTAAGCGTATTACACCTTCAAACATAAAGTACTTGTAGCAATACTTGTTATGTCCTACTATGCCCCCTGATCCTTTGGGTATTTCATGCTTCCCATCCCGAAGCCCGTTAGGCCCTAAAACCCATTCCTTACTACAGTTCTCAGGGACTCACTAAGCCGGTAACGAGTAGGGTTACAAGTAGGATCATGCACTTAGTATGTCAGTAATCAGTAAGTTGTAGGCAGGGTGACCCTACTTAGGTTGCTTTTAACTCCAATTCCTTAACTCCAATTACTTAGAGGTTCAGGAGACTTTAGTGATTGGGGATTATAAGTAGCTCAATTGGTGCCCCTAAGAACATCGCAACTAGAAAACATCGTACCTAGCCTTCTTACGAAGCTCCCCGACCCTTAAGTAACACAAACAACCTACGCCGACACCTTGTCGCGAGGACCCAGTCTATAAACCATTAAATCTTAAATCCCTAAAATCGAACACGCAAACCCGAAATACTTAGACCGCCCTGAACTCTGAACCCTAAACCCTAAACCCCTGGATACGCCCCTCTGAACTCTCCTTTCCGAGCCGCCAAAAATGTAGAGAAAAGTTGGGATCTCCGCCCAGGCTACGGCCATTGGGGTCAGCTCTTGCGCGCCTTCACATCGGGTGGTCGCAAGGTTGCTTCTGAACGTTTATAGGGTTTAGGGTTTAGGGTATAGGGTTTAGGGCATAGGGTTTAGGGTAACGTGTTTGTGAGGATATCCAAGGATGTTGCGCAAGTCTTGTATGAAGGTCTTTTGGGAATTGTGCATACCTTCTGCTGTGGATCAAGGGCTTCCCAGGCATTTTGGGGCTTAGTGAAGTTTAGGGAAGTTTACGGTATTGCTTTTACGGAGGAAGTTTAGGGTTCAGGTTCGGCGAGGACTTTGGTGAAATGCGGGCTTGGGACTCTGAAACGATCTTCCACACACCTCTCAAGCATCCAAAACGACACAAGCACCTGCATGGTTATCATAAGACCGAAATCAAAAATCGTAGACTATTCTGGCTAAATCAACCCAAGGACATGCACGAGACACTTATAGGATCATTGTATGAACCCCCCCTTGACCCTTATAACCCCCAAACCCTCAAACCCTGAACTCAAACCCTAAACCCTGAACCCTAAACCCTGAACCCAAACCCTCAAACCCGTAAACCCTGAACTCAAACCCTGAACCCTGAATCATAAACCCCTAAACCCCAAACCCTAAACCCTAATCCCTAAACCCTAATCCCTAAACCCCAAACCCTTACACCCTGAGCAGGCCCAGCCTCCCACCGTGGTGCGGTGGAGGACCCGTGTCCCGGCACTGGCCTCTTAGCAGTCCCGAGAGGTTTCGGGATTCGGGAGTGGGGTTTAGGGTTTAGGGTTTAGGTTATTTTCTTAAGCTAGGGTTTAGGGTTTAGGGTATAGGGTTTAGGGTTTAGGGGTTTGGGGCTTCGGGAGTAGGGCTTCGGGTTTAGGGTTTAGGGTATAGGGTATAGGGTTTAGGGTGGTGGAGTGGTTTAGGGTTTAGGGTTTTACGGTTTCGGGTTTAACCGCCCGTCTTGACCCCAAGCCTGAAACCACACATCTACAGCAGGCAGGTACCCCAAAACCCTCAAGCCTCAAAACACAAAACCCTACATGGAGGATCATGGGAAATAGTTCGTCGGGCTATACGTACCTTAATCACTATAGCCACCCTAAACCTTTAACCCTATAATATAGAAAAACTCAGGTATAACCCTACTTACTAAGTCCCCCCAACCTCCGAAACCCCGAAACCCCTTCTACACCGAACTTGCAGTCCCTCCACCCCTCCTGCCCAGTCAGTCATATGGAAAGCGCCGTAAGCAAAGTCAACTTGGAGGTTCGGGGACTTAGTAAGCAGAGTTACAAGCTAGCTTAGGTCCAGGAACCCTTCAAGGAACCCCTGACGGGATCGTCCGAAAACGACAACCCTGAACCCTAAACACCCTAAGCCCTAAACCCTGAACCCTAAACCCTAAACCCTGAACCCTGAACCTTAAACCCTAAACCCTGAACCCTAAACCCTAAACGCCCTAAACCCTAAACACCCTAAACCCTAAACACCCTAAACCTCCGACCGGGATAACCCCAGAGTCCCGACACCCCCCCAGGCTGATGAGTCTTATTAAGGGAGTTTCCCAAAATTCGGGGTACCTTATTTTGGGCTCCCTACAATAAGGTATCCTTGAAGGGTTCCCTTAAAGGCATCTATAGGGTTTAGGGTTTAGGGTTTGGGGAGTTTCCGAAAATTCGGGGTGCCTTGTATTTGGGGTCCTTATAATAAGGATCCTACTATTTAGGGTTTTATATTAGGGTCGCCTATTTTCGGAAACTCCCATTTATGGTTTAGGGTTTCGGGTTCAGGGAAAGCTGTAGGCGGGAGGGGGGGGGGGGGGGGGCGGAAACTACGCAAGGTATAAAGAGCGCGATAACTGAGTTTAATGCTGAACCGTGAAGTTCCACCATGACCCCTGAACCGTAAGCCCGAACACCCGACCAGAAAAACACAACAATGATGGGAGGCCAAAAGGGGGGGTTTAAGATTCTTGGGGTAGGGATTCCTTAATATGAACCTCCTATGAAATGCGGCTCATGATATAAATCCTGCATTACCCATTATAGGGAATGTACCATAATTCCCATAGTTTAGTGTCCCCGAGGTAATGCAGGATTTATATCATCAACAGTAGTTCCAAAGACGCACTAATAAATCCAGATACTCACTCTCACCCGTAATGCGGGCTGCTGATTATTAATGGTCCCCTCAATAGATCTAAACTCGGCCCTGCACACAATAATAAAAGGTCCCCTCAATAGAGCTAAACTCGGCCTGCACGCAATAATAAAGACCCCTCAATAGTCCTAAAACCCGTCCCGCCCTAAAATTTTTAAGGTTTAGGTAGAGACGCACTCCTACTACAAAGTGACGCCCTGGAAGAGGAGAGATAGAAACAGGCAAGATAAAGGAGAGAGATAGCCAGCCAGCTAGACTTAAGGCTTAGGGCTTAGGGTTTACAGGTTTAAAGAGCTCCCTGGTCCTGTCAAGAGAGGCACCTTGCTCCGCTTGAGAGCCTCTTTGCGCATGAGATACTTGAAGAGAAAATCATGATCGCAAGAGAGGCAGCCCCCCTGCCAGCGGCAGCGAGAGCACCTCTGCAGGCCGAAGAGGTAAAGGTGCCGGATCTCAGAGACTGCTTCCTTGGAGAGATCGCTCCACCGGAAGAGGCTATTAATTGCCTCCACTTCCTCCTGCTCAGCTCCCATCATAGAGCTGTCGTCCGCCACAACAGAGCCCACCTCCTCGAATTCGTTCACAGAAGAGGCCGCCATTGCCTCGGGTTGTAGAGCGTGAAAAGGTTGCAAGAGAGGTGACATCCATACTTTTTGAACAACAAGAGATGATGCTGAATACTCGTTCAAGTCACGAGAGGAGGAGGTCGAGAGTTCGCGAAAGAGGGCGCGAGCGGAGAGAGCCCAGTGTGCTCCGGAAAGGCCTGTAAAAACCAGAGTGTAATTACTACCACTACTACTATTACTACTACTACTACTACTACTACTACTACTACTACTATTACTACTACTACCACTACTACTACTACTACTACTACTACTACTACTACTACTACTACTACTACTACTACTACTACTACTACTACTGTAGTAATTACTGTGCTAGTGTACTACTGTACTACTATACTACTCTACTACTGTACTACTGTACTACTGTACTACTGCACTACTGTACTACTGTACTACTGTGCTATACGATTATACTATTGTGATACCGTACTAGTGTACTACTATTATTGTGATACTGTACTAGTGTACTACTACTGGGAGCCCCAGCCCCCAAACAACTTTGACCCCGGCCCCCCAAACAACTTCCACCCCAACGCGCAAACATGCCATCATTATTATGGAGTTTGTTCTTGTTTGGGGGGGGGTAATAATCAGGAGACCACATAACAACACCCGAAAGCGCCAAACCTCTACGGGGCTCCGAATAGGGTTTCGGGGCCCGCTATCCTATAGTTATAACAAGGAGCCCCCAACGTGGTTTAGGTAGTCATTACGGGCCCGACTTAGTAAGTAGGGTTAGAAGTAAAGTAAGTATAGTTATATCTACTTATAACCGTAATTCAGGTGCTTATAACCCTACTTACTAAGTCCCATGATCCTCCAAGTAGACCCTAAACCATAAGCCCTTATAGTACCCCTATGGATCCCTTTAAGGAACCCCTTATAGTACCCCTATAGATCCCTTTAAGGAACCCCTTATAGTACCCCTATAGATCCCCTGAAAGGGCCCCTGTTTTTACGGGGGCGCCTCGTGGGAGGACGGGGCGGCGCGGTGAGCCACGGCCAAGTTGTCCACGAGGACGAGATCGCCCTCCTTCAAAGCACAGATGTGGATTTGGGTTTAGGGTTTAGGGTTTAGGGTTTAGGGGTGTTGGGAAAATTATGGTCCCCTTCTTCTGTCCCCTAAATAGTAAGGGCCGTATTTCGGGTCCTTAATATAATACGGCAGCTAATATTTAGGGTACCCCAAAAGGGGCCATAATTTTGACAACCACCCAGATGTGGACACAGTAGCCTACGTAAAGGATCAGGGGACTTAGTAGTAAGCTAATTAGAGTTATATCTACTTATAACATTAATCAAGGTACTTATAACCCCACTTACTAAGCCCAATGATCCTCTAAGTATTGCCGTAAAGGTCAAGAGGCAGGGATTACCCTGAATAGTCGGATCCTTATTGTAAGGACCCCAAGATAACTTACCCCGAATATTGGGAAACTCCCGCATCCGGGCCCAAAACACAGCTGAACATACACTTCTGAAGCAGATCGAATGGCGCTTCCTCTACTAGACTGTGCTTATGACCTAAACTTAGGCGTTAGGGTTTGGGATTGAGTTTGGTTTAGGGTTCGGAGATTATCGTCTGGACCCGTGGCTTTGGCTTTTCAGATTCCGCTTAGGGTTTTGGCTTCTATGATTGCTTCATACCGGAACACTCAAGCCGTAAGAGAAAGCAGATGCCCTTATCGGGCCAGCATCGAATCTTGAAGTAGCGAGCACTTGGCTTTCAAGATGCATCTTCAGCAGTTTGTGCCTCTACCGGCACCGCAGGGTCATTCCTTGCCTGCTAGAAAAAGCGCGGTAGTCCAGGCGCTTCTTCCGATAGGTCCCGCTTTCTGGATTGCAGGCACTGTTCAGAGCTAGGGGTTTGGGTAGCCCAGACAGCCTAATCCCTCTCAGTCCGGAACACAACCGAAACCCTAAACCCTGAACTCTAAATCCAACGTAGCTTAATTGGGTAGTTGTCAAAATAGGGGTCTCTTTTTCGATACCCTAAATAATAGGTGCCATAGTATGATGGGGACCCAGAAAAGGGACCATAATTTTGACAACCACCCAATTGACATTCCTTATCGGAAGAGCCTGGGACCCTAGTAATCCCCTGAGTACGAAAGACTAAGGATCCCTTCTATAAGGACTCTTATTTGGGAATATCCCACCTACCTTCATCCTACCTCTTGAGGCCCCCGATGAACGAGCCCTATAACCGCATGGCGTTCAAAAAGATCTAGACCCAAACGCTTGGCAAGGAAGAACCCTCTGTTAGCCAAAACAGCACCGACAGTAGGCCTGAGAGCGCCCATATGGCAATCCTTACAATCGCCCCACATCACCGATCGGCGAACTTAACATGCTTGATTAATTAGGATAACCAAAGCATCACTTGCAATCTCACTACGAAGTGCTCTGATCATAAGCCCCTAAAAGAACAACAGAAAACCACAAAACAACTCTTACAAAGCTCTACACAAACCATGAAAGAACACCATCATGAAAACCCTTATGCGCTTAGTTATGACAGGGCTCCTCATAGCGGTAGCGCAACCAGGTCTGGGTACGACCCAATAGCGCTTCGTACTGCCGGAAGACGTCAGTGACCTGGCGCATTACGGTTTAGGATCTAAGGGTTTAGGGATCAGGGTTCAAGGTTGAGGGCTTAGGATTTGCAAGGGGCTTAAGGACTTTACTTGGAGGTTCAAGAGACTTAGTAGGATTCTTTCAGCATTACCAGTTCTATAAGGATTTCTGTAAGCGGGCTACAGCGTTCTGGTGTTTAGGGAGCTTAGTCAGTTGTCCTGCTGGGCATCCAAACTTGAGAAGAAGCGAGACTTTCATAATAATTCCCCAGTTGATAAGAATACTCCGCAACGAATAATGGAGGGTTTCGCAACATAGATTTCTAAACTAAGGAGCTTTGCACTCTTTGGGTATGTGTTCATAAGCCCTAGATCCATCCAGTTCGAAAACATTTGGTTTCCTGTGCTCTACATATACGTAGGGAACCCAGTGAACAGTCTTACAAAGTATAAAGCTTAAGCTCCTTGTTTAAGAAAGCTGTCAGTCCTAGCACTGCTAGTGGGCAGCACAGATGTGGTCGAAGCAGGCCTGGCCTACCTCAGCGTGTATCTGCCTAGAGAGCCCAATACCCCTTAATTAAAGAATATAGCTTAGATCAGAATATGAAGCCCAATGTAATTTAAGCCATATTCCTTAATTAAGGGGTATTGGGCTCTCTGGGTCCTTGGCTGACTCCAAGATTGCCTCCTGCATCTGTGTGTGTGTGTCGTAGTACAACGCCACCCTTCTGCAACACAGAATATGGGAGTTTCCCAAAATTTCAAAAGAGGGGACCCTAACAGAGTACCCCAAATAGTAGGACCCTTATTCTTCGGACCCCAAGTATAAGGTAGCCCCTGTTTTTCGGAAACTCCCATATCGTCGATCGGCAGACCGACGAGATCCACCAGCCAAGGCGGAACCCGAATTTAGGGTTTAGGGTTTACGGTTTCGGGTTTAGGGTTTCCCGAAGTTTCGGACTTTAATCTCGTCGAACTTCAGCAAGTCTGCCGCGGAGGGTCGAAAGATCTGAGCATACTCCGTGTCCGTCAGGAGCCCCGAAACTCGAATCCCATACATCGTCAAACTGCCCTCTTTTAAGGTTTAGGGTTAAGCGTTTAGAACTTGGGTTGAAAACCCCCTCCTCTTTGCAGCTGTACCGGGTAGGCTTGCTCGAAATCACGCTGCCGTGTCGGGTCCAGGCCACGCGTAGCCGCAGTAAAGTCCTCGCAGAGTTTCACCATGCGGGGTGCCTGGACGAAGCCTGCGCACGCAGTCACCGCAGATGCGACACACCGAAGTCAACGGCAAGCCGCTCTCATCCAGTTCTGCGAACTCACTGTCCCCACAAAACAAAGAGTTGCCACAAGCAGTATGCTTAGTAGTCTATGTTTGTACATATATCAGCATCAGTGACACTCTAAAGCCCTAAAATCCAAACCTTGAACTGATAACCGGAAAGCCTAGCTCCAACCCGGAACTCTGAACCCTTCTCGCAAGATTAGTAAGCGTCAAAACGGCAATAAAATTCTAAAAGCCTAAAAGCCCTAGGTCGCTCAGGCTGTCCGGAGGACCGTGTTGAAGAAATTGAGCGACAGCGGATACTCTAAAACCAGCCTGGCCATTGCCAGTGTCGGCTCGGTTGGATTTGGGATTAGGTTCCCCAGTTTCCCCTTGATAATACGGATACACTTTTTACCGTTATTCAGGTTGAACAAGGGAAGCGAAAAGAAAAGGGGCAAAGGGTGCTACTGAGGAACCTAGCGAAGCCCTTAAACCCTTATAAGAGCCGTACAGAACCTTTATAGAACCCAAACCCTAAACCCTTGAACCCTTAGAGAACCCCGTATAGAACCCTAGACCTAGACCTTAAACCCTTATGGAACCTCTTCTCGAACTAAGTATAGAACCTCTTATGGAACCCTAAGTATAGAACCCCTTATGGAATCCTTATAAAACCCTTAGAGAAGCCTTATAGAACCCTGAGAGAAACCTTTCAGAAAGCGCGGAACAGCGGAAGGCCGAGTCGAACCATCAGCCAAATGGAGCGACGTCTGACTTTCAGAACCTCTTCCGGCTTAGGGCCGTTTAGGGCCGTGGGGCCGTTTAGGGTTAGGGTGTAGGGTTCCGGGTTTAGGAGTGTTTAGGGTTTGGGGCCGTTTAGGGTTTAGGGCTATAAAACCCTATCCGAAGCCCCATGAACCCTCTGCAAACCGCATAAACACCCGACGTAAAACTGAAGTAAGCCATTATCAGTGTTTCTGCACAACCCCAACCTCTAGGGGCTGCGTACCCTGGGCCCAAAAAAAAATTAACCTTTTCAATTACGGTAGGATTGTATAAGCCCCAACATGTTAGAGCATACCTACGCAGCCCCGAAGCTGGGCGGTAAGACCCCTAGACGCTTGTAGTACCAACCCCTAAAGATCCCTTAGAGGGACCCCTAAAGGAACCCTTACCTACTGACCTACTAAGAACCCTCAAACCCCCAACCCTAAACCTTAAAACCCAAACCACAAACCCTAAACCTTCAACCCCTAAACCCCTGAATCCCTAAACGCCTCAACCTCGAAGCCCTGCGAAGCCCGGCCTCCTCCGCAGATAGGGCTCTGAGGCCTTGCGGCACTTTCACATCAGCGGCCTGGGCGTCTTCAACCAGGGTCTGGGGTTTTAGGGTTAGGGGTTTAGGGTTTAGGGGTTTAGGGGTTTAGGGTTTAAGGTTTAGGGCTTTAGGGTTTGGGGTTTAAGGTTTGGGGTTTAGGATTTAGGAGTTCATCAAAGCTTTAATCAAATTCAAAAACCATCTGCACACTATGAATGAAAATCTGTGCACATGTTCGGCCCGTCTGTTGGTAATATTTACTAATGAGAACAGGGTTTTGGGGTCTGTTATACTATAGTTATAGCAAGGAACCCCCCAAAAATTGTATGGTAAACATTTAGGCCACCATATTTCCAAGGGTAAAAGGAGGGACCCTTAGTAAGGACCCCTAGGTATATACCCTTAATATAGCTATTATATACCCATTATATAACCCATTGTAGGGTAGGGGTTCCGATCAAGGGTCCTTCCTTGTCCCCTTTGAATATTACGACATCGGCTTCGGCTCCGATTCTTTCGAGTGTTTAGGCTTTTGGGGGTTTCAGGGTCTCTGGTCTGGGTGTTCTGGGTTTAGGGTTTAGGGTGTTCTGGGTTCTTGCTAGGGAACTCGATTGAAGCAGGATTGCTGCAAGACTTTAATACGCTTTTACATTGACGGTTCCATACCATGTACGACAAGGGCTTGGGGTTTAGGACGTCGGGTGTAGGGCTTAGGATTTTAGGGCTCAGGTTCTAGAATTTTGTGTGTGTCAAGCTTCAAATTTTCTGCTGGAGTTGCTTGAAGATTCCTATACCCTAAACCCTTGCAACCCTGGCCTTCCTAAACCCCTAAACCCTGCGCCCTAAATCCTAAATCCTAAACCCTTAAACCCTTAACCCTAAACCCCTATACCCTATTATGGATCCCTTTAAGGAACCCTGACAGATCCCGTTAAAGGAAACCCTAGAACTTGCGGTCTGAATCACGAGGAAACCTGCTCTGAAGTGTGTAAACCCTCGTGCCCACCCCGGAGCCTCCAAAACCCCTTAATTAGGGAATATTCCTTAAATCATATAAGGGATCCTATTATAATTTAAGGTATATTCCTTAATTAAGGGGTTTTGGAGGCTCTAGGACCACCTGAACCCAGAATCCGAAACCCTGAACCCCACGGTTTAAGGTGTAGGGTTTAGGGTGAAAGGGTTTAGGGGTTTAGGGTTTAGGGTTCAGGGCTTAGGGTTTTGGGTTCAGGGGTTTAGTGTTTAGGGTGAACCCAGAATCCTAGACCCTAAACCCCAACCCTGAACCCAGAAGTCTACATCCTGAGTTGCTGCGGCTCTCATCTACTTGCCAAGTCGCCATGGACGTTAGAGGCACAGTTTGGGTGAGCTGCTGGCGGGTGCCGTTCCTCTCATTGCAGGTTGCGCGATACGGGTTTAAGGGTTAAACGGGTTCAGGAAAGAAAGAGTCGTTGCTGGATTCAGGATTTAGGGTCTGTTGGTTTGGGGTTCGTTTGCGACTCAGCATTCAGGGTTTAGGGTGCAGGGCTCAAGAAATTGGATTTAGGAATTCAGGTCTTAAATTTGGGGGTCACGATACTTGGAGGGTCCGGGGACTTAGCAAGTATATCGTTAGTTTCATCGAGTTTTCAGTATCATAGCTCCAATTAGGATCCCTTGTGGGGTACTTATAAGTCTACTTGTCCCCTTCATACTAAGTCCCCCGACCTTCCAAGTAATTATACGGTTCGGTCTTTTGTAAACCCTAAACCCTAAACCCTAAACCCTAGAAAAAGCCTCACCCTGGCGCCTTCAAGTATCTAGAAATACAGAGGCCTCCAGAAAGGCATCCTACCGTGGGTATGTAAGATAAGTCGGTTTAGGGTTTAGGGTTTAGGGTTTAGGGTTTAGGGTACATGTGTTTTTTCCAAGCTCTACGTTTTAATCTGAAGCCGGATCGGGTGACTTGTACAGTCAAGCTGGAACTTCTACTACTTGTTCAGGATCTCAAATAAACTAAGGACCCTGTACACCGAAACCCTGTGGCCCCTAAACCAAAAGAAGTAGAACCTAAAACCCTGAACCCAAGCAATGCTCGAAGCCCTTTGGCTTTTAGGGTGCCGTGAGCCATGAGAAGACAGTGAAAAATCCACAGACAAGAGTCCCTGGAAAACCCTGCTTCCCCTTGTGGTGGTTTAAGCTCTGAGGCTTCTCAGTCGAAGATTTTCTTTGGATTGAATATTCCGTCTTGTAGTCTGGATGTCCCAGCCAGATTTATGCAGTCTGATATACCCATAACATATGTCATTCATAGTAGTGCTTCGGAAGAAGATGCAACACTACAAGACACCATCCCCAAACCCTAAACCCTAAACCTTAGGCCTAAATCCCTAAATCCCTAAACCCTAGACCCGAAGCCTTAAACCCTAAATCCCTAAACCCTAAACCCGAAGCCTGAAACCCTAAATCCCTAAACCTTAAGCCTTAAACCCTAAATCCCTAAACCTTAAGCCTTAAACCCTAAATCCCTAAACCTTAAGCCTTAAACCCTAAATCCCTAAACCCTGAACCCTAAAAGACGACGCCCTGAATCTGAACCCGAGGATCCTCAGCTCCGAAGCCAAATCAGCCATAGGGTTCCTTTAAAGGGATCTGTAGGGTTTAGGGTTCAGGGTTCCTTTAAGGGTTCCTTTAAGGGGGAGGCAGGGCTCCTTTAAAGGGATCTGTAGGGTTTAGGGTTTAGGGTTCCTTTAAGGGGGAGTTGTGGTTCCTTAAGGGGGTTTTGGGGTTACTTTAAGGGTTCCTTCAAGGGGGAGTTAGGAGCCCTAAGTAGGACCACAGAGCCCTGTGCTTTTTGTTGGGTTTCCGAAAACATGGGACCCTAATGTAATAGCCTAAGTTTAAATTAGCAAAATCCTTATGACAAGGACCCCCCAAATCAGGTACCCCTAATTTTCGGAAACTCCCATATCGCTGCTTGCGGACTATGAAGGAACACAACAAGCTCAACACTCTCAGTCGCGGGCCACGACACCAAGGCTCCGGTCTGGCCCAAATGAAGGAAGAGCACCTGACGGGCTTTGGGTGTTTTAGGGTTTAGGGATTCGGCTTGTTGGTTGGGCTTCGGGCCTTATAGACGACGAACACGAGTTAAGATACTAAAACGCTGCGACGTTCATGCTTCCTGAGTTCCGCCTTCAAGAAAGTCTGGCGCTGTGTAGCTTTTGGCGCTCTCAGCTCGGGGACCTCTGCTTGGAAGGGCAGGGGACTTAGTAAGTAGGTTACAAGTAGGGTTATAATTGGGGTAACTCCATTTAGGGTACTTATAACTCTACTTATAACCTACTTACTAAGTCCCCTGCCCTTCCAAGTGTAGTGTCCTACCCACCAAGAC
This sequence comes from Symbiodinium sp. CCMP2592, assembly GCA_905221615.1. Taxonomy (NCBI): domain Eukaryota; class Dinophyceae; order Suessiales; family Symbiodiniaceae; genus Symbiodinium; species Symbiodinium sp. CCMP2592. Next base: position 618,353 of record CAJNDT010002236.1, read on the forward strand.
TGGACAAAACGCCAAAAGAGTCCCAAATACGGGCCTTGGGGGGCTGAGCATCCTAGCCACGGCTTAGGGTTTCATTAGGGGCTACCTTAGGGTTCCTTTGAAGGGATCCTTTAAGGGTTCCTTTGAAGGGATCCTTTAAGGCTTCCTTTAAAGGGATCTTTAGGGTTTAGGGTTTGGGGTTTCGGTACCTTTCAGTTCATAATGGGGTTGTATAAGGCCCTCAAAAGTTAAAGGGTGCCTACTCAGCCCATAAAAACCGTACCTGATATGGGAGTTTCCGAAAACAGGGGACCCTAATATAGTAGCCTAAACAGTAGGATGCTTATTACAAGGACCCCAAAATAGGGTATATACCCACAATTTTCGGAAACGTACCTGATATGGGCTTCCCTTCCCAGAGGCCTGGAAGGGTCCCTCTCACTACTTGAAGGGTGGGGGGCTCAGTCTTAGATTAATTACTTATGTGCAAAGGAGAACGAGTTCTTTGGCCGTGGGCTCATTCGCAGCAGCCGAGCGTGCACTGGAAGGAGGTGATGGGACCGGGAAAAGCCAAAAGAAGCCACGGAGGACGTCCATGAGGGCGTCTTGGCACCGCCTGCTCAGGTGCGAGGACGCGGCCATCGGCGCTGGCGTCTCGGGCCTCTTGTTCAATCCATTCCGGCTAGGCAGATATAGCCGCAGATCGAACATGCACGCCAGGTAATAGGTACCTGGACCCTGAGGAACCTGCCCTTTTAGGGTCACTAATATGATTTCTTCATACAATTCCTTAAAAAGGTAGGTTACTTGGGGTTAAGGCAGAGCTATAAGCACCGCCAAACGGATCCTATTTGGGGATGCGATACTTAAAACTCTGTAAAAGAAACTGCTTACCAACTCCCCCGGCCCTCCGAGTAAAGTATGAAAACCCTAAACCCTAAACCCTAAACCCTAAACCCTAAACCCAGGAACCGAAGTGTGGGTCCCTAGACCTGCAGCATGGCTTTGGTACCGGAATTACTTTCTAGACCGTCCCAAGAGCTGTGGGGAGAGAACCTACAAAGCGCATCACCCGATTTGGTACCTCGTCATACGGGCCTTAAGGTTAGTGCTGAACTTGACCTCCTTGACCCCTACTGGAAGACTCATCTCCAGGTTGACGGGGTGGGAGATCGCTCGAATTGGGGTTGTCGTGGCTTCCTGTTTCCATGGTTCTCTTACCTCTTCGAGTCCTCAACAAAGGCTCCGTGGTTTCAGAGGGACCATGGGACAGCGCACGCGAATCTTTTTGGCACTCACACTACCAACGTCACGAGCTGCTTCTACGGCTTGATTTAGCCTGCTACAGCATGACGACATGGCATGTCCTACATAAGTTGTGAGGCCCTCCACGGCTTTGGGCCATGCGCCTCAGCAGTTCATGCGAGAAATGTAGTCAGCTGCACAAATCTATACACTGACATTCTACACTCCTCCTTGACTCTACCGCTAGGTTCGAGTCACTCTCCTAACTTTCGATTCCTTAGGCAGTACTGGCACAAAGTCTTGGACTTCACATGCCCTGCCTGACGAAGTCCTCGACACCCCTCAGCACTGTGCACACAGCCCCCTCCGTCCGACATATAGACATGAGACTGCGATCCTAGGACAACCACAGGATCCGTTTGCACAGCTTGGGACACCCGAGCAGGTTTTGCTACAGCAGATCCCTCTCCGAGCCCCTCACCCTGAAACCTGACACGTTCAACAGGTCCGGTAGGCTCAACACCTGGTTGGGCATGCAGGTGGAAGGCACTTGCTGAGGAGGAACTGGCTTGCTCGGGTTGGCGAACCCGGTAGTCACGGTCTGAGTTGGGGCCGCGGTAGGAGATTGGCTGGGAATGAGACGGAAGGCTCATGTTGATTCCCCCGTAGATGATAGTTGGGGGGCTCTGCGCACCACCATCTGTGGGTGCCTGCTCTGCTGGGCATTTGTTCCTGCCCCTACGCCTGAGTGGCTGCACGTCCTCACTCGTAGGACTCTCACTGACCGCGCTATCGATAGCAGCAGCTACTCGTTCCTGAAGCTTCCGGGAGCGGCGCTCTTTCTTGTCAAGTGAGACTGCCTTCACACTTGGGGTAGTGTTGTTGGAACGGCTCCCACACGGGTGTTTGCAGGCTTCCCACACAAACAGGGTTGACAGAACTATGAGCAATGTCAAGATGCCAAGCTCCCATGGCCACTCAACAACAATCCCTGTCTCACGGCTCTCCTGGTCTAAAGCCTCACCTGCACACAGGCAGGCCTGTAGCAACACCATCAGACCTTGCAAGCAGGAAGTTGGGGGGACGGTCACTTGCCTTACTGCTGGGGCGGTCTCGTCCTGCAACCCTTGCTCACCCTCCAGATGCAACAGGCTGCACAGGTACCGAACGCGGCTCGAAGGCAGAGGCTTTGTGAGCAAGTCGGCTTTCTGAATTTCCCCTTTGCAGTGCTTAACCACCCACCCTGATTGGACAAGCTGCCGGATCTTACAACCCCTAACCTTCAAGTGCCGAGTACGCTGGTTCCCTGCACCTCCAATGAAGGAAATTGACGCTGTGTTATCCAGGTGGAGCTCCGCACCTTCACACTTGATGCCCAAGTCTGCTAGAACCGTCATCAAGGACTCCCCATACATGCAACCCTCCACCGCCTGTATCAACTCTGCTTCAGAAGAGCTCAAGGCTATCAAAGCCTGTCTTGACGCTCTCCAAACAACCGGCACGCCGTAGACCTCAACGATATGGCCCCCGTAGGAGTGCTCCCCTTGGGGACTAAAGGAGGCATCGGTGTAGATCCTTAGGGGTGGGGCCCCTTCCTCAGGTTGGAGGTGCAGCTTGTAGTCCTTGGTGTAATGCAGATAAGCCAGGAGTCGTTGGCCCACTGCAATTGCCCCGTGAGGGTCCCGAGAAACCTTGGAACACAAGATGGCCGTGGTGTAGGCGATGTCAGGCCTCGATCGCTGCGATAACCAAAGGCATTCTCCGGCTATCTTCTGAGCCGCCTTGATCGTCTCTTCATCGGCTGGAAGAGGTGGCTCGGTCTCTGAGACCAGTAGTTCACGCGGGCAAACAACCTTTGACTTGGCACTGCCGGACAACTGATAAGCCCTGACCAACTCGTCCACATACGCTTCTTGGTCCAAGCTGAAATGCCCATCTGCATATCCTGTCAGCTGCATTCCAAGAAACCTGATCGGGCTTCCCGGCTTGGCCTCGCTTAGCCCATCAGTTTCCCAACCAGCTCCATCAAGCAACCACTGGTGGAGACCCTCCGCGATTGGTTTCTCACTCAAGATGAGGAAATCGTCAACGTAGGTCACAAGGTAGCCGACTAGCTCCTCGCCCCGCTTAATCCTCCACACCGAGGAATCTGAAGTCCCCTGCTCCAAGTGACATCCGAGGAACCGGGCTGTAAGAAGCTTGGCGTCTCGGTGTTCTGACCACCAAGCAGGGGCCTCTTTGAAGCCATACAAGACCTTCCCCAACGAGTAGTACTCGCCCGGCTCTGCAAGTCCCAAGTCGATCATCCACTTTGGGGGTCGTAGTAGATAACGTCTTGCTGCGTACGGAGGAATCGGAGTCTGAGTGAATGCGGATTTTATATCCGTGGTGAAGGCAGACCAACTTCTCCGGCAGGCTTCTGTAAGTGATCCACGGACCACTTCTGCAGGAACACCTGCAGCGTAGAGCGAGTCGGCGTCGACGTGGGTTGTCTGGTTCCCACATCCCACCAGGCGACATTTACGCCTGTAGAGGCCATCCTGTGCGCCTCCGGGTGGCTTTGCAGTAAAGACGCCCTTCAAGGATATCACCGTCGTTTGTGGGTCTTGAAGCCTCTCACGGGCCTCTTGTCCCTTGTGACTCACCAGGACACCTGGACCCAACAAACTATTGAGTTCTTTCTCGATGGCAGCCTTCCAAGATCCCAGGTTTGCCCTCACCTCCTCCTGAGAGGCGGTATGGGTTACACTCAGAGGCTCCTTGAGACCACTCAAGAGCGTCTCTAGCCCTTTCGTGGTAGCTGCTTCGGCTTTATTCACGCACACCACCTCGCCGGAAGGGGAGGCCTCAAGTCGTGCAGGAACCCGACACCTGATGAAGGTAGGATTTGGCAGCGGTATCCTCAGCTGGGAAGACGGGACGGTTGACGGATCTGACGCCCTAACTGCGCGGATCTCTGGCGGAGGTGGCCCTGGAATTCCAAGGATTGGCTCTGCAGGAGCCTCAATCATCTCGACCCGGAGAATGATCATTTCATACACATCTCGGGTGAAGTCATGAACAGAGAACAACAACATCCGGTCTGGGAACGGAGTGTCATCAACATACCCATCATCCGAAAACTGGTAAACCCTTGCAATGGGCACCTCGGCTCCATCATCCCTCCTGACAGTTAGAACCGGATCTTGGTCCCAGTTCCTCTGCTCGAACACGGTGCCCACCAGCAAGTACTGCGGGAGTCTGGCTGAGAAAGGGTTCATACTTGGGTCCTCATCTGCACCTCCTAAAACCCTTTGCCACCTGGAGAACCTTTCTTCAAACTGCACCTCATCAAGCTGACACATCTCCTCCCATTCATCGGCAGACATTCTTGCAAACCTCACATTCATGCCAACCCTTCCAGGCCTTGGAGCTGGAGCCCTCTCACGAGAAGCTGGTGGCATCCTTTGCGGGTTGGGGCCCACTAGCCTGCACACCTTCGGAGTAGGTCCTACCTCAACTGGCCTAAACCCCAACTGGGTTAGGGTCTCTTTATCCTTGGTCGGAAGCTTCGTTGACCCTAAGGGACTATACCCCGCTACCACCCAGTTCGTTGCAGGTGACACGGCATGATAATGCTTCGGGTTGAAATGGATGACCCTTTGGCCCATTGACATGGTGTGTCCTCCCAACTCCTGGGTCTCCTGATTCATCGGTGTAGATTCACTCTGCACACCTTCCTTGGAACCTTTCTCCTCCTCCTCAGGGTTTGCTGTCCACAGCTGGCGGCTGGACACATGCGACACGAAGTTGCTGGTGCCCGGTTCGTTTCTGACATCACGATGCACGCTTACCTTGTCGGCCACCATCACCATGACTGACGACCACACTTTCTCAACTGTATCGGGACAGTTCCATCTGAGGTACTCATTCAAGTAACGGCACAAAGAGGGGTGCAATGCACTGGCTCGGGTAACCCCTCGCAGGCCGCCGTGGCCATAGGCTCCAAGGATCACTGAGAAATCAACTATCCCTCTATGTGCCCTCCTAGAACCACCACAGGACTGCCCAAACGCCTCGCACAGCAGTCTAGAGCAATCATCTGCAGAGAAGGCCTTTGAGGTCAGCATCTCTTCCGCCAACTCCTCGGAACAAAGCCTGACGGCTTTCACAGACCGCTTGCCGGTGACTCTTCGAGCAGGAGCTTTGAGACTCTCCTCCTCAGGTTGCAACTCCTGAACCTCCGCCTCTAAGACCTCGCCTCCAAGCTCGGCCTCAGGATCAACCAACTCATCTACCTTCCTGATGTTCTTAGCAACCAGAAATGCATTCGAGGCTGCTCTGAGCAACACGTGCCCACCATCTGTCCTGGGGGTGGGATGCAGGTACACCCCATGCTCCCACCGTACGAAGGGTCTCTTTGACTTTCCCGTCGGATGCTTGCTCTTAAAGATGACCTGCTGGCCAAACCTTGGGAGTGCACCTGGGCCTTGGAGAACCTTGTGCCTGTGTTCAGCGCAGGCGAACTGCATAGCCGACGGCCATCGCTCCACACCTAGTCCAGATGCTGCCAAATGCAGTCGTGCCCTTGCCTTCACCCAACCAACTAACCTTTCTGCTAGGCCGTTAGCCTTTGGATCATCACCTTGGGTAAACGAAGGCTGAATGAGCTTGGACTGCAACCAGGTCATAGTGTCTTTCGACATAAGTTCCTTGGCTCGGTCGGTGTGGGCGACCTTAACAGGATACCCCAGCCTTTGACACTCCGTTACAATTTCTTGCAAGCCGGCTAGGATCTGGGGACCCTGTCTTGACTGCAGCGGCACCACAAACCTCAACACCTGATTGGCACCTGAGAACACCATCCGGCCCACCGCATCATCAAACTCCTGGTCTGACATCTTTGCAAAGCCTTGGGTGTCCTCCCAGGGATCCTCGAAGCTCACCTCCGGACCATGCGGTGCCACAGCCGATACCTCAGGCACATCCGCAGCTACGTCAGGGTTCACCCTGTCATCAGTAGCTTGTGCAAAGGGGTCCTCCAAACCTTCAAGCAAAGCTAGCTCATCATCTGTGGGGAACGCTTCCATGCCTGTGCGTCCCTGCCCTTCGGCTGGCGCGGAGGAGTGACTTAAGTTGGCATCTAACCACTCAACCTCAGAACCTGACCACTCTATGTCATCGAGCTCATGGCTGGGCTCTGGCCGCTGCACCTCCGATGAACTTGCTACTGGCTCCTTGGGCACCTTTGTTTTGACCTCTTGAGGAACCTCCGGGAGCGCAAGCTCTGGGACCCGGAGCCCGGCAACAAGGGCGTACTTGTACTTACCGCCCTTTTCATCTATGCCTCGCTCCACAAATGGGCCCGTAAGGTCAAAGCTCAAAGCATACATGTTGGGACACTGGACGCGGCGATGCTGTAGCCCAAGTGCCCCGCTCATGACACACTTAAGACAATCCTTTCGAAACGGCAGGTGGTGTGCAGCTATGTGCCGTCTCCACCTGTCCTTGTCTTTGTCACTGAGAATGGCTTTGCCCTTAGCCTGTGCACCTGTGACCTGGGCAGTAGCCTGAACGCTGTCGCCCGCTTCAGGGGCAGATGGCTCCTCTCCTGAATCCGCTCCACCCCCATCTACCACCTCCTCCTCACTATGTGAACCTAGAACTTCGCCTGAAGGACCTTTGGCAATATGCACAGTTTCTACCCTGGGTGTTCCAGAGGCACCTTCTTCTTGTCCTCCACATGACAAACCAAACAGTGCCAGGCTCAACTCACGTAGGAACTTGGTGGGTCTTCGGGGCTTCACTGGAAGGTCTGGGTTACGCAGCACACCGTTGTTACTCTTCACTCCCTTGTCTGAGAAACCCAAGTTGGTGCACACACTGAACGGCTTCGACTGGTATCCTTCTTCGGTAATCATAGGCACCTCAAACCTGCTGCAGTTGCTCAGGGTGGAGAAAGGGGAGGTAACAGCCTCTACCCATGGGTGTTGCAAATCTTGTCTCAGCTGGACCTGGGTTTGGCAGAATGGAATGCCGACACCGCGGGACACTGACGAGAGGGTCCAGATCCAAAGTGGTTGGAGCGCCGACAACGTATCTGACTCCACTCGGGCTTGTAGTGCAGGCGTGTTCGAGGGGACACCCCAGGGATGTTCAGGAGTGCGAAGGCACACAATCTCTGAGTCGGAGACCTGAAACTGTTCCCACGTCCTCATAGGACTTTCGCAAACAACACCTGCAACCCTCCCGGTAAAGGCGGCCCACGACACTGCCTTCCAAACCTCTGGGCTCAACACCTCGGCACTAGTGGAACCCAACTCTACAACCTCTAGACCATGGGACTGGCACAGTTGCCTCAGCATAGGGTCCTCCACGGCAGCGCCCATAACAAGGACCCAATCATGAGACTGGTGAAGACGCTTGCGAAAGCTACGATTGTAGGGGAGTCCCTTCAACACTTCCCTCAACTGCCAGGCGGTCTGTGATCCTGGTCGGCACATCACGCAAGAAGGGGAGTAGACGCGCTACGGTCATTGCTTCCTTGCAACCACCTGTACCCACAAAAGCATCCACCGCCTCATCAAATCCCACTCCCTGCTGAACACTGAGCTGTGCCTGAACCCTCTTAAGCCTTCCTTCCAAGGCTCCAAGACGGGCGCTCTCTAGCTCCCTCACCAACTCCAACGCCTGACTCTTGCTGATCTGGGGGCATCCAGCCTTGAGGCTAGTTTTCAAGCGTCCCAACCGAGGGTGTACTAGTTGCAACCCTCCCTTCTTGGACCACCGGATGGTGCATCCAAGCTGCTCCACAAGTGACCCCAATGGAAGGATCGTTTGGGGAGTAGAGCCCTCGCTGTTGCTGGGTGCAACCAGAGAACCCCCTGGGGTCTGATGCCAAGTCTGCTTCTGGTCGCCTGCGAGTGACACGGTGCATGGGTAAAGGCTCTGGGTCTCCACTGACTCCTGGTCAAGCACAGCATGAGTGGCACCTGAGTCCAACAACGCAGTCGCCTCCGCCCCTTCAGAGGGGTCGCTGGTTTGGATCGCGCGGATGCGCGGCCTTCCATCCAAGACACGCGCCTCCAAGTCCTCCAGTTGTGCTTGGATCTTTGCCGCTGCGGCCATTGTCGGACCCTCCTGCTGGCCACCGGACTCAGTGGCTGGCGCTCCACCTGCGCTGCCTGATGCGCTTGCCTCTGGTAAGGCCGCACCTGAAGACAAGGCCTCACGCAACACCCCGGCCGCATCCGAAAGAACCTTACGAAGGCCTGGGTCGCCAGCCTTTCCCTTTGGACTTGCATCAGACTTGGCTGCCTTAGCCGAGCTTGCTCCATCGTCCCTTTTTGCCAACGGCTGTCCTTGGACCGTGGGGCAAGAGTCCTTCCTATGACCCTTTCCCCCGCAGGCTAGGCACCTGTCCCCTCGCTCAGACCGAGGAATGGAGCCCCAGTCGTGGGCAAAGCGACACTCTTTGCCACGGCGGCAACCTTTGCCCTCTTGAAACCATCGACACGGCTTCTTCGGAGAGCCGTCTGAGGGAGGCGGAGGGGTCGGCACAGTCTTCGGAGGTCTCTGTTCCCTTGCTCCTGGCGGGGGTGGGTCACCACCTTGCACTCTGGCCTCAACCTGTCGGACTCCCTTTGACGCCTCGGCCTTGGTACCTGCGGCACCTGAAGCTGCAGCTACATCTGTTACTCTCGCAACCCCTTCCAACTCTGCAAGCAAGTGTTCGAAGTACTCATCTACCTTGGTTGCTGTGGGTTGGGTGTCCAGACACAAACCCGCACGCACGAGGTTGCACCGGAAGGAGAGAGAGGAATGCGCCTTCAACACGCTCCCTGTTATGCCCTCAAGGGCCAAGATGGAGACGGCCGGGTCAGGGGCCGTTCCTCCAAGGTCTGTTAGCCTGGACATCCACCTGCGCCAATTGCGCAGCTTCAGCACTGCATCAATAGCAGAGTCTGCCGGCTTCGGTGTTTGCACCTGGCGGAGAGCTTCTGCTCGCTCGTTCACCCCGCCAGGCTTGTAGATCACAAACAACCGGCACATCAGCCCTAAGACACCGGTGATGCGTGCCCCTGAGATCTCCGACTTGACAGAGTCGGGTGCGCTCTGGATGATGAGGTGCTCCATACGGTGGCGCACTCGGTTCCAGCGCTGGTCTTTGTCGACCGAGGAGGTGGGCACCTTGAGGCGAACTCGGGCGATCGGCGTAGCAGGAATGTAGTCCTTGTGATACCAGGACTGGGCCTCTGAAAGCACCTGATGCCAGCACTCCCCAGACGTATCTGAAAGGTCACACATCGACGGACCGACCGAGTGGATCCAATCCGAGAATCCTAATGCCCCTTCAAGGCTTGGGCTTGGGAGTTTTGTCAACTCCGTCACTCCCGGTCGAACTACTTCGACCTGCACACTCCCGGCTCCTCCTGAGCCTGATGCCTTGGTAGCTGCCAGTCCTGCAACCACATTCTGGAGCTGGACCATACCTGACAGCATTGCATCCAAAGGATTGGTCGCGGGGGGTGGAACACCACTCGGCGAAGTAGATGCTGCTGGGGTCTTAGGGAAACCCATAGAGCCTAAACCGCTAAATGAACCGTGGTGGGCTCCAGCAGAAGCCTCGCCACCGGACTCAACACTCAAACCCCCATGGCAACCTTGCACAGCAGCCGCTGATGCATCTCCTACTGAAACCGAAGAAGCTATAGGTTGGGGACCTAAACCTGACACTAGGGGTTGGGTTCCCTGTGCTGGTGCCGATAGGGCGGGAGTCGGAATCCCGGGGGGAGGCACCTGGCTGACAAGAGAAGCGTCTGCCGCCAACGGCGTTGCAGCAAGCGGTGGGGGATGCTGGTACTGCTGGGAGGAACTTGCACCGGGGCCTGACCATCCCAGTGGTAGTGGATGAGAAAACGTTGATGCCTTTCCCGGAGCCTGTTGAACAAGACCCAAGATGTTGCGCCTCAAACCACTAAACCAACTTCCTCTGCCCGGAAAGGGACCTACTCCTTCAGTTCCACTGTCAGAGGTAACAGCTACTTGCCTCAACATCTGGTTCTCTTCTACCAAAAAGGCTACACGCTGCTGCAATTCACTCTGTACAGCCATGAAGGATTGCATCTGTCTCTTCACTTCAGCCTGAATAGCCTCCGCCTGAGCAGACCCTGAGCTCGCTGAATGCGGGATGGGAGGAACCGTCTCATCCTGCCTTTGGTGGCCACTCTGTCCACCCTCTGAGTACAGGAGCGGAGCTTCCGCCGTCATCTCTCTCAGCCTCTGTGCCTGCTGAGGCGAAAACAGCCCACCAGTAGATCGGTCTGCTACATCCTCCTGAGTCGGCTCTCCTCGAGAGCCCGAGCCCGCAGTAACAAATCCCGTATCCGCTGTCCCAGCTGAACCTCCTTCACGCCCAACTTCATCTGTGCTCAGAAAACCTAGGCCCGAACCCGCCTTGGGACTCGGAAAAGCACCCTGTACCTTGGCAGCCACGTTCGCCATGACCCGTCCTGCCGCAGACCTTATTGCTTCACCTGCACCAGAACCATCACGCCTGGCTTGTCCCTTAGCAACATTGACCTCTGATCTTCCTTGAGCTTCAACTTCTGAAGCCGGACGGACCTCACTGTCCATCATCATCGGACCCATCGACCCATAGGTCCCATTCAACAGCGGAGCCGCGCCAGCGATTTGGGCGCCCATAACCTGCTGAACTTGACCTCCTTGACCCCTACTGGAAGACTCATCTCCAGGTTGACGGGGTGGGAGATCGCTCGAATTGGGGTTGTCGTGGCTTCCTGTTTCCATGGTTCTCTTACCTCTTCGAGTCCTCAACAAAGGCTCCGTGGTTTCAGAGGGACCATGGGACAGCGCACGCGAATCTTTTTGGCACTCACACTACCAACGTCACGAGCTGCTTCTACGGCTTGATTTAGCCTGCTACAGCATGACGACATGGCATGTCCTACATAAGTTGTGAGGCCCTCCACGGCTTTGGGCCATGCGCCTCAGCAGTTCATGCGAGAAATGTAGTCAGCTGCACAAATCTATACACTGACATTCTACAGTTAGAATAGGGTTTTGCGGTACATTCTGCGGCATCACCGTGGTAATTATTGAGGCCCTTATGACATGCTCCTAGTGCCTGGAGCACGTCAGGAGAGAAATCGTTGTTCCCTCAATCCGCAACCAGGGTGCACGGCACTGCAGAAGCGAGTTACTATACGGGGCCTTCCTATGATGGGAGGCCAAAGGGTGGGTTAAGATTCTTGGGGTAGGGATTCCTTAATATATACCTATTATGGGAACCCCAACCCCTACGAAACCCCCATGGAGCTCCTTTTATCCGAAGTCGAAACCACGCCGCCCAATGCCTTCCTTCCAGAGATTGGGTGGCGGTGAACCAGTGGGTGGACAGCACCTGAAGGGTAGGGCATGGGGGAATGGATCCCTATAGTAGTCCCCATGTGACCCCCAATAACAGGTGGCGTTCACAGAGTTCCTTTATCAGGACTTATAGGGATCTGTAGCGTTTTATCTGCTTGGTTTCCCCCGTCGTCTATCTGAAGCTTTCATGTACACTATAACTGAACTCAAACATGTCTTCAGCAAGTCTTTCCTACCAATAGTGGACTTATTACTTATACCGCGACTTACTAAGTAAGCACCATGATCTTGTAAGTCTTCAATGTTAATATGAACACCCCACAACAAAATGAGCTTCAAGGATCTGTGATGCACGAAGGCTTGCATCACTCACAAGCAGAAGCGAGTACACATTGCAGGGGGCATGCTTTTGGTCGGCATCATCTGCTGCGACGACTGGTTTTGCATCGTCGTATTTGCAGTAGCCACCCCCTCAGGCAGTAGCACGGTGTAGTGACCCGACCCGAGTGTAGGCTACCATGATGCACAATCATGGCATGAACCTGGTATGTGAACCAGGTAGCCTTGAGGTCCCGGTCATTGTCGAACACCGCAAACTGCAGACTTCTGGGCAGCAGAAACGGGCCCCGATTCTGCGCCCTGTGCGTCTTTCGCGCGGAAGCCTCAAGAACATCCACGGGGCCTGCTGCTTGAAAGCATGTACCCAGAGCCTCCAAAACCCCTTAATTAGGGAATATACCTTAAATTATATAAGGGATCCGATTATAATGTAAGGTATATCTCTTAATTAAGGGATTTTGGAGGCTCTGGGTAGCGCAGACTGCTGATTCAGCAGCGTACATGTGTGCGTGCAACCACCCACCCGCATGGTATACCGGCCTTGCTAATTGGGAAAGGGTTTTCGGCTCCTGTATGGTGTAGTTATAATAAGGAACACGCAGGAATATTTTGCTAGTCATTTAAGCTGTTGTATGAAAGGGTACACATCACTAATTACGATACGATCGCGGGCACGTTGTAGTATCATGATGAGCATATTAAGGATTACTAAGGAAATCCGAGGAATGACGTAAGCGTCTATTCAGGCCACTGCTTTCTTCATGGAGCTCCTCCAGACGTCCTTTCAACTGCTGCTGAACCTCGTTTCGACTGTCGACTGTTGGGTCTAGGGCTTAGGGTTTAGGGGTTTAGGGGTTTAGTGTTTAGGGATTCAGGCTGGGGGAATTGGGCACAGGGTGTAGGCTTTAGGGCTTAGGGCGCTAATCCTTGACCCTAAAACGGGCTCCGTCTTTGCTCATGTGCCCCGTACAGACCTTGCTCAAAATGGATCGTGGCCTTATTTAAATAATCAGCAAACTTAGTAAGTACTAAGTTACAAGTAAAGTAACTATAGTTCTACCTGTTTCCCTCATTGAATTCCATATAACCCTACTTACTCACTCCCACGAGCCTCCAAGTAGACCCTAAGCCATAAGCCCTTAGGGTACCCCAGCAGATCCCTGAAAGGAACCCTAAACCCCCCACTTACTCACTCCCACGATCCTCTAAGTAGGTAAGGCAATTATAGTTACATCTCCTTCCCTCATTACAGTCCTGATAGCCTTATAACCCTGTACTTACAAAGTCCCTTGATCCTCTAAGTAGACCCTAAACCATACACCTTTAGATAGAGTGCCCCAATAGATCCCTAAACCCTAAACCCTAAACCTTTAAGGAACCCTTACTCAGTCCCTTGATCCTCTAAGTAGACCCTAAACCATGCACCCTTGGATAGAGTACCCCAATAGATCCCTAAACCCCAAACCCTAAACCTTACAGGAAACCTTACTTAGTCCCTTGATCCTCTAAGTAGACCCTAAACCATACACCCTTAGATAAAGTACCCCAATAGATCCCTAAACCCTAAACCCCTAAACCCTAAACCCTAAACCGTTACTAAATCCCTTGATCCTCCTGTTGATGATATAAATCCTGCATTGCCTTAAGAACCCTAAACTATGGGAATTATGGTATATTCCTTATTATGGGCAATGCAAGATTTTTATCATCAACCGTCTAAGTACTGCCAGCCCTAAACCCTAAACCCTAAACCCCTAAACCCCTAAACCCCTAAACCCTAAACCCTAAACCGTTACTAGATCCCTTGATCCTCTAAGTACTGCCAGCCCAGGAGCCGGAATATGCGTTCACCGACGCCAGCTGGGACCAGCGCTCCTGCGCACTTTTTTAGCCATGAACCTCGGGCCTTTCTTAGTTCCTTCAAAGGGATCTATAAGGGTTCCTATAAGGGTTCCTATAAGGGCTCCTATAAGGGATCTATAAGACTACTATAAAAAATGTAGGAACCTGATTAAGAAACCTTGGGCCTTTCTTGAGGGTTCCTTCAAAGGGATCAAAAAAGGGTTCCTGTACGGGGTCTATAAGGGTACTATAATGTCGGAACCTGATTAAAAAAACCTTGGGCCTTTCTTTAGGGTTCCTTCAAAGGGATCTATAAGGGTTCCTATAAGGGTTCCTAAAGGATCTATAAGGCTACTATAAAAGATGTAGGAACCTGATTAAGAAGCCTTGGGCCTTTATTAGGGTTCCTTGTATGAATCCTACTATATTGGGATTATGGGGCCAGGGTTTCTTAATCAGGTTCCTACACTAGGGGCCATGAAGGGGTTTCAGGTTTAGTTTGGGTACTGCCCCCATACAGTAACAGTCTATAGTAGGGCTACTATTAAGGTCCTAATATATCTATATTATGAATATTTTCCAACTGTTACTGATTGGGGGCAGTACCCAAGGTTTAGTGTCCTCGTGCCTCAAGCCTAGCCAAACTTTGAAGCTGAAGGACTTGACCTTACACCCTAAACCTTGAACCTTGAAGTCTGTTAACCCTGACTCCCAACCTTAAACCCCAGCAGCTGGCCGCGGACCCCTTCTGGTCGCGATGGAGCTGAAGGCTCACGTGACAGTCCAAGGACCTCACGGACATTCCCTTCTGACGCTCGCAATGCTCGGAAGTAGAGTTCGACGAGCTGAGAGTCATCGGGGTTCGGCGTCCCCGCCTCGATCCGAGCACGAGTTTCGGAAACTAAGGCGAGGAGATGGTCCCGCTCGCGCTGGCTCGGATTGTTGATTTCACGCGGTGCTCTTCGCCTTTTCTATTCGTGCCTTCTTCTTCTTCTCGTCTTCCACCGCCTTGAGCTTCTTCTGGATGGAGTCTCGGATCTCCATCTGCACGTGCCGGAAAGCCTGGGCACTCTGGCTCCAAGCGGGGGAGCATCTCGGGCTGGGTGGCAATTCTCGAGCCTGCGGCATGAACCTCCTGATGGCTAAACTTCACTCGCATGTAAAACGGGGCCTGAATAACTAGAGTGGGATCCCTTTAAAAGGGTCTACATAGGGGCTACTATAAGGGATACTATAAGAGTACTATAAGATAGGGCCCTTAATAATTAGAATAGGGCTTTGGGACCCAGTATACTATAATTATATTAAGGAACCCCCCAAAATAGTGTAAGGCAGAGTTTAGGGTTTAGCTCGACGCATTTTCGTGCACGCCAAAATGCCGAAACCCTGTCAACTGCCTTGAATGAAGGAGCCCGGGTGCTCACTTACAAGATCATGGAACTTAGTGGACTAAAACTAGGGTTGTAGGTACCCCAAACCAGGAAACCCTAAACCCTAAACCCTAAGCCCTAAACCCTAAACCCTAAACCCTAAACCCTAAACCCCAAACCCTAAGCCCCAAACCTTGGGCCTTGAAGCCCGAACCTACATAAAACTTTAACCCTGAAACCTAAAGGGAGCTCCAAAAAGTTGGAATATGGTTTCAGAGTAGGATAACCTATAATTTACCATAAAGGGTTTAGGATAATCATATTCCAACTTTCTGGCTTTTACAATAAACCCTATTCCTAGCCGACTTGCATAGTCTGCAGCTTCCCGAAATACGAACCCACTCGCATTGAGGGCAGCAGGGTTGACGAGGGGCATATTCAGGAAACCTGGCCGTGTATAGTTCAATGCGATTGTGAGTTGAGGTTTAGCTAGAGGTTTCAGACAGAGATGCAACAAGCAATCCCAGATTCAGGTTGGAGGCCTAGGTCATAATCCAGGTGTAACAGGTTTGGGACAAGGGTGCATAACTAGTCTATTGCTGCGAGTATGCGAAAGAAAAAACTCACTAGCCTCTGCAAGACGGACCAAAAGCAGGAGGATCTGGATGGCTTCAGCTGGCCCTGAACCCGAAACTCGACTAAACCCTGAATCCCAAACTAAGGCTAGCATCACTACTCTATTTATGACCCTACAGCCCAACCTCAAGGTTCTTCCGCCTAAACCCGACGCCTTATGCCGTTCTGCCTGGAGGTCTGTCGGCAAAGCTTCGTAGGCTGCAGCCTGAGACGAAATGGCCAGGTTCGCCATCAACACGTTCTTTTGTATTTGTCCTTGTGAGCGGGGGTGTTGGGAGGAGTGTTTGGATAAAGTTTTGGGTCCACGATGTCACTATGGCCCTATGTTCTTTCCTGGAAGGTGTTCGGGAACAGCTTGCAGTTAAGATTGATTAAAAGGTTCTTGTGAGGTTCTATTTGGCATTTACATAAGGCGTTGTCACATGGCACCATGGGGTGCAGATATTACCACTACGGAGACAACAAAGTCACAACAAGCAAAGTAAGAACGACAGCGAAAGCCACACTGTCATTCCGTGCATAGCACATCCTCATGCTCTTCCAAGGGCAACCCTTTCTCAGCAGGGCGGAATCTCAACACGCAAGCCAACCATCTGGGGCTCACCACAAGGGCTTAGGGTTAAGGCCAGTATCTTTCATAACCACCGGCGATGCTTTTAAGAGCTGAGCTGCGAGGTCCGCGAAATCCGTCTCTCCCCCCGTCGCCGGCATCTGCTGCGCATGGAACAGCAGGTGGCCTGAGCAGCCCACGACTCCCTCGAAAGTGGAACTGGGACCAGATGGTCCCTTCAACCCTCTGCAAAAAGTGTCTACCATCGGGGCCTTAATAATTAGAATAGGGTCTTGGGACCCTTTATACTATAACTATAAAAAGGACCCACCAAAATAGTATTGGTAACTGTTTAAGCCCCTATAGTAAAGAAGATCCTGCGAGAAAAGCTTTACGAGAGAAAGGACCAAATGTCGCGGGGGCGGTCCCAGTATTTCTTTATGATGGGAGGCCAAAAAGGGGGGGTTTAAGATTCTTGGGGTAGGGATTCCTTAATATGAACCCTATAACGGGAACGGTTTATCTGTCCATCTGTGAATCTGCCTATCTGTCTATCTATCTGTGTACTTATCAATCTATGCACGTAAGCCCTGATGGGGTTCCCTGATAGGATGCCACCCCTGGCTTCCACGAATGGTCTGGAGCCACAAACCGGCCTGCGGCCCGACCCCCGAACCCGTACCTAAAGGATCAGGGGACTTAGTAAGTAGGGTTATAAGTAAGGTAACTATAGTTATATCTACTTACAACCTTAATCAAGGTACTTATAACCCTACTTACTAAGTCCCATGATCCTCCAAGTAAAGTCATAGGAGGTGAAAAGGCGTTTTAGCCTGTGGTGGTTTAGTAGGGATTAGGTATAAACAGATAAACAAATTCGATGCATACATACATTACAAGCTGCCCCCACCCTGTAATAGTGACTATAAGGATTATATAGGATTATATTAGGGCCCCATTATATTCCTATTATACCACGAGCACAGGGTGGGGGCAGCTTCTAATACATACAGTTACAAGCATACATACACACGCAGGGAGGCTACGAGATGCTGCTTCTTTGTTGTGGGTGCTTTTTGGCTGCAGCTGCGGGGGCCGCGTCTTGTTTTTTGGGGGGTTAGGGGTTCCTTGTAAGGTCTCATATAGGATTACTTTAAGGGATCTATAAGGGTACTTCAAGGGGTTTAGGGTTTAAGGGTTCCTTTCCAGGGCTCCTATAGGTTACTATAAGGGATCTAACCGGGTACTTTAAAGGCTTTAGGGTGGGATTCTGCTGCTGCGTGTGCCCAGGTGTGCTCTTTCTTGTTGCAGCAGGCGGGACGCTTTTGTTGCGGGTACAGCATGCGCTATTTTGCTGGCCCGGCACACGCAGCAAAAAGCAAAAAAAACACTGGTTCCCACGCAGGCAGACATGCAGGCACACGGCCATAAAACAACATGACCAAGCATTACAACGTAACATGGCGTGGCATATTATAGCCTAGCATACCCTGACATAACATTACACTACACTAGATTACCTTGCATTGCTTTACACTTCTCAATTGCATCACAATACATTACAATCCAACAATCCAACAGAACACATTACAGTTACAGTTTTTCAATTTTACAATACAATACAATACGAAATACAATGCAACAGAATACATTACAATACGTTGCACTACATTACATACATGTAACACGAGCTCTGAAACCTAAACCCCAAGCGGAATAGGATAATGTAACCACCCCTAGTCCAACCCTGCCCAGCAGCTGAAGACACGTCGCTCTGTGCTCCCGTCGTGGTGCCACCTCATCGCAGGTTTCGGCTCAGGCTTTAGGGGTTTAGGGTCTTGGGTTGAGAGAGTCCTCATCACCGTGCCTAAACCCTAAACCCTAAACCGAACCTTCGGGTTCAAAAGGTGTGGGGCTTTGTCTAAGCCCGGAAAATGTGCAGGATTTGGGGTTTCTGGCTTTAGGACTTTGGGGATCGGAGGTTTAGGGGTTTGGGGTTTCAGATTTAACGGTTTAGGTTTTGGCTTTAAGCTTTACTAATACCCTCCTTAGAACCACAATAAAAATAGTATGTTTAATATTCTCTTGGGTTTTATATGAACCAACATTTAAAAATAATTCCTAAGGAGACTATAGTTTAGGGTTTGGGGCTTTTCTAAGTTTAGGGTTAGAGTTCATAAATATCCTAGGTCCTAGGCGGCTTTCTTGCATGTTGGTGGTCGTGGCAATGAATACTGCGTGGGCGCGAGCCTCCCGCTACGGCAAGCCGGCACAAACGCCTGAACCCTAAACCCGTAACCCCTAAAAACCCTACAACCCTCAACCCTCACCCTTGAACCCTGAACCCTAAACCCCAAACCCCAACCCCAAACCCCAAACCCTAAACCCTGAACCCTGAACCCTAAACCCTAAACCCCAAACCCTAAACCCTTAAGACCTTGAACCCCAAACCCGAAACGCTTGCCAGGGTTTAGGGCTTAGGATGTGGGACTCAGGGTTTAGGGTCCAGGGCCCCTAGGGCTTAGGGTTTAGCCAAACGATAGCAGACCCAGAGAGCCCAATATCCCCTAATTAAGGAATATAGCTTAAATCATAATATGAAGCCCTATATAGTTTCAGCCATATTCCTTAATTAATTAAGGGGTATTGGGCTCTCTGGGATAGCATGCAGGAGAGAAGCTATTTCATGCACCTGCGACGCAGTCCAACATTCTGCCAGTGGTTTGTGCTGGGCTGCCTGCACCTAAACCCCAAGCGTAAACCCCTAAACTCGAAACCCTAAGTCCTGTAAAACCTAAACCCTAAACCCCTAAACCCCTAAACCCTAAACCCCTAAACCCTAAACCCCTAAACCCTAAACCCCTAAACCCTAAACCCCTAAACCCTAAACCCCTAAACCCTAAACCCCTAAACCCTAAACCCCTAAACCCTAAACCCATGCTGCTGTGCTGGGAACAGTTGGATTTCGGCACGCGCAAGGCAACCGAAGCACTCCCAGAGAGACCAATATCCCTTAATTAAGGAATATTCCTTAAATCATATTAGGGGTCCAAATCATATTAGGGGTCCTACTACAATTTAAGAAAAATATTCCTTAATTAAGGGACATTGGAGTCTCTGGGTTCGACAGCCCCTCCAAATCGCAAGCAACATGCATTGTTTTGAATACTCTGTTGGCCTGCATAAATTGTAAATGATTTTGAGGCATATGATGGTATAGTTGCGCGACCGTGGTCTTGATGAGTTGAGTCGCATCTGCCTGGCAACCTCAACGAACGCCGCGTACGATGCGACCTGGTTGTCCGAGCTGCCTGAGAAACTGGGCATAAAAGATCGTGAAGCGGAGATGCTGTTGTTCACGGCCCAGGGTTTCTAGTCGCACCTCGGCCAAGAGGGAGAAAACACAAGGCCGCGTCATCCACAAAGTCCCAAAGCATCCGCCACTTCATGTAGCATTTAGAAGGGGCCCCCACCCTGTAATAGTGGTATAATAGGAATATAATGAGGCCCTGATATAATCCTTATAGTCACTATTACAGGGTGGGGGCAGCTTCTGATGTAGCATGTTGGTTGATGTGTGGATTTTTTTGGCTGTGGCGGAATCGCTGGAGGCGACGGCAAAGCCGCCCAAAGCTTCAGGGTTCGAGGGGTCTGCGTTTAGGGTATTGGCAGTTTAGGGCTGAGGCTGTGATGGCATATGGGGTCCTTACCTACCCAGACCTTCCAAAATACTTTAATTAAGGAATATGCCTTAAATGGACCCCCAAACCCTAAACCCTAAACCCTAAAACCCTAAACCCTGAACCCTAAAACCCTAAAACCCTAAAACCCTAAAACCCTAAAACCCAAAAACCCAAAAACCCTGAACCCGAGATATTCTCGACAGAGCCGCTGTGGACCGACTCCAACAACGCCATGTGCCGCCTGCACCGATGCCGGAGCTGGGCAAGGTTTAAGTGGCCGGCGAACTTAGTAACATAGGCACCGTAATCATCAGAACACTGTTTTAGGGTATATTCGCCTCGGCCCCGGCCGAAGCGGTCAGAGGTTCCTATTCGGATTCCTCATTCCCCACCTCCCCACTAACCCCACCGCCAAAAAAGGTGCCAACCCCCCCCACCCCCCCTAAAAAATGGAAACGTGTCGATGAGCCCCAAGGTTCGGCGGTGAATTTTCGCCTTCTCCAGTGGATTTTGGTCTTCTGTAGGCAGTCCCACCCAATTTTCTTCGTTTCTGCCTTCTCCCCCCCTCCCCCTCCCCCCCCTCCGGCCCCCCCCCTCCCTTTCCCTTCCCTTCTTCCTTCCCGCCCCCCCCTCCGCTCGCTGACAGGTGCGAGTTTTGTGGAGTTTTCGACGACACGGGACTGCAATGTAGCATCTTTATGTGTTGGGGCTTTTGCGCGGCAGCTTGTCGAGCTAAGCAGATATCAACGCTGAAACCCCTAAGCCTCGACCCTTAGACCCCTACATCTTAGGGCCCAAAACCCCCAACCCTAAACCCCTGAACCACTAAACCCGAAGACCCTCAAACCCTTTATTTGTTTGTGAGCGTGAATATCTGTTCCTGGTGTTAAAAAGTCTGTTTCTGAGACCAAAAGTCTGTTTTACCGAAAACCTAACCAGCTTGCTGCAGATACTAGCCACTCGCCGCATGCCCGTACAGCCGGGCCGAGGCGGACGACGCGCAGCGTTTCAAATTACACTACTGCATCGTGCTGAATCGGCACTTGCGGGGATACTATTTCCAATTTGTTCCCATTCCTATATGTTATACCTGGGTGATGCATAGCCCTGTTCTTGATCCTACTGAGAACTTCTGAGGGGCTTGAGTTTAGAGTGTGGGGTTGCGGATGTCGAGCTTGTTGAAGGATTAGGGTTTAGGGTGATCTTCATTGTAATCCTTGTTAAGGGAGAGGGCAGATTAGTCAGTAATCTACATTAACCCTAAACCCTAAACCCCTAAACCCTAAACCCTAAACCCCAAACTCAACCCTTAAATTCGGGAGTGGCGCTGAGGTCCCGTAGACTGCAGCATCCCTTCATTAGGGCCGCGGGTCTTCTCTTGTAGATACCTGCCACAATTTAAGGAATCTGTCTTAATATGGATCCCTTAATTACGGGCCGTTTCTTACGCATACCTGCTGGTACCTACAGAGACCTACTGCAGTTGAAGGACGTTGTCATTAGTTTGAGTGGGTTTTGAAACCGTAAACCGATGATTATTGCCAGGGAATTCTGGAATCTGCAACTCTGTACTGAACCTAGACCCCTAGCAAAAACAAGTTTTTTCTGTTTCTTTAGGAACCGAAATTGAAAAGTATTTCTATGTACCCCTAAGAATTTGGGCCGGACGCTGGAGGTGAGACCGGGATCACGATATTGAGGCAGCGTACTCATGACTAGTGTTTAGGATTCTAGGGTTTGTGCTTTAGGGTTCCAGGTTAACCATTCCTGGTATTACGAACCCTAAACCCTAAAACAAAGGAACCTTGAGCCTCCAACCCAAAGTATGGGATCCTTAAGCAAAGAGACCTCCAAAATCCCTTCAGTGAGGAATCGACCGTAAATAGGATCCTTAATGTGATTCAGGTGTATTCCTTAATTAAAGGGATTTCAGAGTTTCTGGGAGGGAAGGAGGTCCAGGCAAGGGATGTAACCTGGCAATTCTCCTACGACTCCCTAACATCCCCCTTTTGATCCCCAGTATCCTCACCGCTTGAGCCACCCTCCTTCAAGCACGGTTTAGGGTTTCGGGCTTAGGGATCCTTGAGCCAAAGCCCCCGAAAAAGGGATCCTGTGGCCAAGGGGAGATAGTTAAGCCGACTCCGTCACCTACCTTAACCCTGAAGAACCTACCTTTTTAGGGCTCCTTATTATGATTTCCTTATATGCATCCTTAAAAAGTAGGATATTCAGGGTTACGGTAGACCCCAAGCCCGGAACCATAAACCCGAACTCCTCACCCCTAAATCCTTCCCTAAACCATCTAAACCATTCTAAACCCGAAACCCCAGACCCCAAACCCTAAACGCAAAGCTAAACCCGATACCCAGAGAGCCCGATACCCCTTAATGAAGGAATATGGCTGAAAATATGTAGGGCTTCATATTCTGATTTGAAGCTTTTTCCTTAATAAAGGGGTATTGGGCTCTCTGGGTTCGAAACCCTAAGCCCAAAGCCCTACACCGTCAACCCTTTACCCCTGCCTGGTTTGATAGGCGGAGTATTTCTTCCTCTGGGCTTTCCGGGTGGGCGACGTGGCGGCTGACAACCTCCTGGGCTCTTTCCCAGAGACTCCAATATCCCTTAATTTAGGAATATACCTCAAATTATAGTAGGATCCCTTATATGATTCAAGGAATATTCCTTAATTAAGGGATATTGGAGTCTCTGGGGTGTGGGTTTGTCCAGGATCGAATGCTTCCGAGTGAGGAAGTTGGGGGATCCTACAGACCCGAACCCAGAGCCTCCAAAACCCCTTAATTAAGGAATATACCTTAAATCATACAAGGGATCCTATTATAATTTAAGGTATACTCCTTAATTAAGAGGTTTTGGAGGCTCTGGGAAGCCCAACCCTAAACCGCGGCTGTTGAACTTTTAACCGGAACCCTGAACCCTGAAATCCCTCAATTAGAAGCTGCTCCTGCAGGCCACGCGGAGGAAGAGGGTTTAAGGCGGCGCCGTTTCAGATGTCGGGGTTTTGGGATTAGGATCTGTACCCAGAGAGCCCAATACCCCTTAAATAAGGAATATAGCTTAAATCGTAATATGACGCCCTACATAATTTAAGCCATATTCCTCAATTAAGGGGTATTGGGCTCTGGGTAGGGCTCAAGGGTTGCAGGGTTTAGATTTTTAAGGGTTCCAAATTGGGCGTTTGTCAATTATGGTCCCCTTTCTGGGTACCTGGTATAATACGGCACCTATTATTTAGGGTACAAAAAGGGACCCTAATTTTGACAACTACCCAAATCAAGTGAGCTCGGAAGCTTGCTGCCCAAGAAGCTCCGCTGCCGAACCTCTGTGAGATCCTGGCATTTGGCACTTGCGAGCAAAACCCGGCTAGGCATGTGAGTGGTTTACAAAATTAGGGTCCCGTTTTGGGCACCCTAAATAATAAGTGCCGTACTATAATGGGTCCGCAAAAAAGGACCATAATCTCGACAACCACCCATGTAGGGCTTAGGCCGGTTTGGGGCTTTAGGGTTTCAGGGCTTTAGCACAAGCGCGAATAGCACTGCAACCGTAACAAAGAAAGGGTTGCTGCTGCGGTAGCTCTAGTTGTCATTGTACTGGCGCTTGCAGCTGTACTTACACCTGTAGTTGTAGTCGTACTTGTAGTTGTAGTAGCAGTTACTGTTGTTGCTGCTGCTGCTTCTGCTACTAGGATGCCCAGTAACCTAGGAATAAAAAGGTCTCCCTTTTGGTATTGGGTACCTTTACAAGGAACCTAGGACTACAAAAAGGGAATAAGGGTACCACTGGGCATGCAAGGCTAGTGCTGTCATAAGCGCACCAGGATGGCCCTGGAGACTTCGAAGGGTGGCCTAGGCGTGGAGCTAAAAGCTAGACGCATGACCCCAGGCCATTCGGGTTTAGGGTTTAGGGATTCGGGTTTAGGGTTTAGGGATTCGGGTTTAGGGTTCAGGGTACTTCTAGCTCTGCTTACGACCTACTTGCCCCCTGATCCTTGAAGTAGGAAGGGAAGCCGCGGTGGTGCTGGTCGTAGACATATTCGAAGCGAGGCACTTGACGAGGAAGGAACCAATAGGGTTTAGGGTTTGCGCTGGCCGGCACCTCAGGCCTAAAAGCCCCTCACTTCTGCTGCCAGCTCGGCAAGTGGGACCAGATGTGGCGCTTTCCCCACATCATGTCGATCCTCAGGTCTTGCACTCACGCCGTAGGCCGCTAACGTCAGAAGCTTGAAGCCTGACTGCTCATAATACATGTCATGAGAACTGGTAAAGTGAAAAAGAACCTTCGTTCTTTTTGCCGCTTCTGGCCGAGTGTCTGCACGATGGGCCGCTTCTCCCTGACCCACTCCTCTGCAATACGGTTGATGATATAAATCCTGCATTACCCATAATAAGGAATACACCATAATTCCCATGGTTTAGGGTCCTTAAAGTAATGCAGGATTTAAATCATCAACAGTATCACAGGGGACCTGAAGCTTAACCTTTGGGATGACATAGATTACAGTACCGCCGCATCCCAAACGCTGAAGCTCACCGACTCTACGACTGAGAACCGGACTTGAGGGCCTTACAACGTGGTACCACGGTTTAGGGTTTAGAGTTTAGGGTTTAGGGTTTAGGGTTTAGGGTTTAGGGTTTAGGGTTTGTATGTAAATTTATGACCCTGAAACCTGAACCACTAAACCCTACACCCTACATAAGCCCCCAACTTACTACACCCCAAAACCCCCAAACCCCCTAAACCCCCAAAGCCACAAACCCCTAAACCCTAAAGCCCTGAACCGGTAAACCCAGAACTATAAACCTGCCTAGGGTTCAGGGTTTAGGGTTTAGGGTTCAGCAGCTCTGACTTTGAAGATTTCACGTCAAGCTTATTTTAGTCAAGCTATCTTCAAGAAGAAACCCCACCCGCCCAGAGAATCCCCTCACATTCGAATTAAAAGTTTTATTTCTTTTGGCATGAATTATTCAATAATAACTTACATACAATTCCAAGAATTTTCATACGGTTCGCCCTAGTTCCCAAACCCTAGGCCCTAAACCTTAATGCCCAAACCCTAGCCCTAAACCCTAAGGGCCCAAACCCTAGGCCCTAAACCCTAGTGCCAAACCCTCGGCCCTAGGCCCTAAACCCTAGGGCCCAAAACCCTAGGCCCTAAACCCTAGTGCCCAAACTTTTAACCCTACGGCCCAAACCCTAGGCCCTAAACCCTAGGCCCTAAACGCTACAGCCTAAACCCTAAGGCCCAAACCCGAGGCCCTAAACCCTAGGTCCCAAGCCTTAGGCCCTAAACCCTAGCGCCCGAACCCTAGGCCCTAAACCCTAGGGCCCAAACCCTAGGCCCTAAACCCTAGTGCCCCAACCCTAGGCCCTAAACCCTAAACACTAGGGCCCTAAACCCGAGGCCCCTAAACACTGGACCCCTAAACCCGACGCCGCTAAACACTGGAAAAATCAATTAGCCACGAGTTTTGATCAATTAGCCACGAGTTTGGACACGGCGCTAAACACTGGAAAAATCAATTAGCCACGAGTTTTGATCAATTAGCCACGAAGCTTTGATCAATTAGCCACGAAGCTTTGATCAATTAGCCACGAGTCCATTAAGGTTTAAATTACTATATGGTAGAGAGGTTTAGGGTTTAGGGTTTAGGGTTTAAGTGATCCCGAACTCCCTTACTTGAGCAATTGACTCCTCGCAAGGACCCCTCTATGGTTTCAGAGGTTTTGGGTTTAGGGTGCAGGGACCCCTCTATGTGCAAGAAACGGCATAAATACACAGCCTGAAGCACCGGAAGAATTTTCTGCCAAACTCCAAAAGCTCTTGAAACAAACGTGAAGCTCCTGATACAAAACAACACCAACCCCTCCCCTGCCGACCCCTAAACCATCCTAAACCCTAAACCCTGAAACTTAAATCCCAAACCCCGCTTAGAGTCTCGGAGCTGCTTGCTGGCAAGGGTCTGCAGAAGTTCGGCTCCCGTGAGGTTCGGGAGCCTCCACGCGGCTGCACTTAATAATTAGACTAGGGTTCCTTTCAAGGACTCTTTTGGGGCTACTATAAGGGCTATTATAAGGATTCAATGTAGGGGCCTTAATATGTCTAACAGGGTTTTTCGGTTTAGGGTTTAGGCTTGACATGGCCCATGTCGGGCCTCATGGTGGTCATTGGCGAAAGTGATGATCATGGGGATGATCATGCCCTAGAACATCCCCCATAATATCCCATCAAAATATAAGACACGTTGCTGTGGTTATGAAAGACATCTCTATGACTGTATCAAAGTTTCTACTAAGGTAAGTACAAATGTGATCGAAACTTCCAAACCTGTAAGCCCTGCCACCCGAAACGCCAAATCCTCCCAACCCCACCCATGGACCCTGGAGCCTTTTGCAACAGGCCTTTGTAGATCTCTGCCCGGCGGTCGACTTGCGAATATGTCTAACTTTGGCAAAATGTGCCCACACTCTGAGACCCTCAACCAAGCAGTTTGGATGCAAGCCTGAATGGGGCTTAGGCTTCGGTCTAAGGTCTGGAGTATAAGGAAAATGCATATTTCGGGGCTCAAAGTTGTGCACGTTAAAAGGTTCGCATCACGGCGCTTCTGTCCGTTGCGGGTGTTCTTCTACTCTATAGGGTAGTGTATGCCATTTCTTTTGCTTGGTCAGGCAACAGACCCGACTGATGGCTTTAGGGCTTAGAGTTTAGGGTTTAGGGCTTAGGGTCTAGGGTTTAGGGCTTTTAAGGGTTTCGGCTTAGGGTTTAGGGTTTGGGGTTTAGGGTTTGGGGTTCAGGGTTCAGGGTTCAGGGTTTAGGGTTCCTTATCCTGGTTATAATATAAATATGCCCCCAAACCCTATTCTAATTATCAAGGCCCCCAAAATCACTTGCGGAAGACAGAAAGTTGAAATATCAATTTCCTCATACCCTTGACATGAAAAAAAGGGAAATCAAGCACCAATCAAGGAACCTGCTGTGGCTTCTGCTCTAAACCCTCAACCCTCAACCCCAAACCCCACACCCAAAACCCTAAACCCCTGAACCCCTAACCCAAGCCCCTATACCACTATAATACCCCTAAACCCTAAAGCCCCAATTAAGACCCAAAAGCCTAAACCCCCGAAGCCCTATTTAACAACCCCTAAATCCCCAAAGCCCTAAACCCCCAAAGCCCGATTTCAAGCCCCTAAAGCCCCATTTAGAGCCCTATTTAAAGCCGCTAAAGCCCCTAAAGCCCTAAACCCTAAAACCCTAAACCCTAAAACCCCAAAGCCCTAAAGCCTAAAACCCTAAACCCTAAACCCTCAACCCTAAAGCCCCTAAAACCCTAAAACCCTAAAACCCGCAAACCCGACAACCCTATAAAACCCTAAAACCCTAAAACCCTAAAAGCCTAAAGCCCCATTTAAAGCCGCTACACCGCTAAAGCCCCATTTAAAGCCCCTAAAGCCCTATTTAAAGCCCTATTTACAGCCCTATTTAAAGCCCTAAAGCCCCTAAAGCCCTAAACCCTAAAACCCTAAGCCCTAAACCCTAAAACCCTAAACCCTAAACCCTAAACCGCCCTAAAGCCTTCTAGATCTGAAGATCGACAGGCGCCACGCCTCGGGAAGATGAGCACGCCGCGCCGGGCAGCCACGTCCTGTGGGCTCAGAGAGCCCCTAGGGTTCCTTTAAAGGGATCCAAAGGGGTTCCTTTAAGGGTTCCTTTAAAGGGATCCTTTAAGGGTTCCTTTAAAGGGGTCTATAAGGGTTCCTTCAAAGGGGGGTTCCTTTAAGGGTTCCTTTAAAAGGGGTATCCTGTAATGGTTCCTGTAAAGGGATCTTTTGGGCTCCTTATACGGGATCCTTTAAAGGGGTCTATAGGGGTTCCTTCAAGGGTTCCTTCAAAGGGATCTATAAGGGTTTCTGTATTTTAAAGGAGCTCCTCCAAAACCCAGGGCTTCAGGGTTTTTTAGGGCTTCATGGCTTTACGGCTCTAGGGTTTTAGGGTTTTAAGGCTTTGGGCGTTTTGGGTTTTGGGGTTTTAAGGCTTTGGGCTTTTAGGGGTTTAGGGTTTCAAGGCTTTACGGTTTAGATACAGTTCAGGGTTTCGGGTTTTCTGTGAAACTCCAAAACCCTTTACTAGGTGTCGATTTCAACAGTC
This sequence comes from Symbiodinium sp. CCMP2592, assembly GCA_905221615.1. Classification (NCBI taxonomy): domain Eukaryota; class Dinophyceae; order Suessiales; family Symbiodiniaceae; genus Symbiodinium; species Symbiodinium sp. CCMP2592. The sequence continues at coordinate 646,529 of CAJNDT010002236.1, forward strand.
CCCGTATATATTCATAATTAGGGCTCCTTAGTAAACAGTAATTAAAGGACGTACTATATCAATCCCAAATCGATACCGATTTCAGATTGAAAGTTGGAAAAGGAATTTAGGATGATTCGTGCTGGGATTCCTCATAATTTAGGTTTCGGGATTTTAAAGCTTACCGGCATGTGGTTAATGATGTCTCAAGTTTCTGGCTTCTGCATCAACGGAGGGATATTTTGTGAGGCGTTTTAATGAAAGGCTGCATTCCAAAGACGAGGATTCAGGAGTTGTTGGGGTGAAATTTCTAGAGGTTCCAAGTCTTGGGATCTTAGTCGCAGGTCTCGCCGCCTGTCAGCCAACCGGACCCTATGAGGGTTTAGGGTTTAGGAGTTTACAGGTTCCGGCGTTTAAGGCTCAGGGCTTAGAGTTTGGGGTTTAGGGTTTAGGGTCTTCCTGAATTTGAAACTGGGTCTTCCACGGATTGTCCTGCAGTTCCAAGGCACACTCCAGGGAAAGATGCCGTGGGTCTAGGCCGTGCACAACACCTTAGCTTCCAGAAAGCAAATTGCAGGAAAAACCCTACGAAGTCCGGAGTTCTACTGCTTGCGATGGTTTAAGTTCTTTATGGGGTTTAACTTCCGGTTGTTTAGGATGCATTAGGTTCTTCAGGCTTCTACCGTTTGGTGTATGCAGTAGAGTGCTTCTACCAGCATCACCGGACGACAACATCACGACCCAAAAGAGTCTCCACAAACCTTGTATACATTCATACTCTTGCCAAACCCTATCTAAGCTTGATCTGGCGGCCCCATTGAAAAGATGAAACACAGATGGGCAGTGTGAGGTGTTTGCAGGGATATATGACTGCCGAAATGTGTGCAATTCACCCACAGCAAACCCCAGACCTTGTTCAACCCTACTTCATGTCACAGATATCTTGGGAAGGAGCCTTCTGACCCTATGACCTAATTGAAGGATGGTGGTGATGCAAAGCCTTCTGAAGTAATGTAGGGCCGTTAGTAATTAGAAAAAGGTTTTGGGGTACATTACGCCATACTATATAATACTGGCACTAAAAGGGATACTGTTTAGGGTTTAGGGATGGAGCGTTTTGAGACGTCTGAAAACGGGTTACTTGGAGGATCAGGGCACTTAGTAAGTAGGGTTGTAAGTAAGGTAACTAAAGTTATATGTACTTATAACCCTAACTACGGCGCTTCTAACCCTACTTAGGAAGTCCCATGATCCTCTAAGTAGGGAATGGGGGAATGGATTATTGGGACTATTATAGGGGATTATATGGGGACTGCTATAGGAGCCCATTCCCCCATCCCCTACTAAGCACCGGACAGAAGTAAGGTAGCTATAGCATGTTATAGCATATCATGGGATACTCTAGTGCTTCATCTTCTTCTTTCGTTATGGTATATTATTTTCGGCATTAGGGCTTCAGGGGTTTTCGTATAGTATAGTTTTACATATTTCGTTCTGCTTTAGGGCTTCAGGGTTTAGGGAGGGACCCTTAATGGGGACGATTAGTTATTCCGGCCCCTCTGTCATAAAACTGCACAATAACGATGCATCGCTGGGCACAACAGAGCTGGGATTTTGTTGACGTCCAGGGAAGTAAATCCCACTAAAGCGAAGCAAGCGGAACCACCCAATTCTCAAACCAACGCTCATATGGAAATCCTAAATGCTGAAACCCGAAGCCCTGCACCCCGTTGGCCCAAACGCTGCCCGAAGCCTTGTGCCTTGACTTCTTCAGGTCCAAAAGTCCCTGATCTCAACATCTTGTCTAGGGAGCTGAACACCCAAAGCTACAACACCAAACGATACAGGACTTCGGTTAGTGCTGAGGGTTTAAGGCCTCGAGCACCCCAAAACTTAAAACCTGAACCTGCGCAAGCCCGAGACTCAATCAACACCGAATCAAACACTCATAAAACCCCACCCATACAACAAAACCGAATCACACAAACACCGTAAGAATGATGCCAAACCCAAAAAACCACCAAGATAATTCCCGGCGGCTCCCTAAAGGAAAGAGGTCCGCGAGCTGGAAGCCTTAGGTTTCAGGGCTTTGTGTGGCGATGAGGCTGAGGTTTGGGCTTAGGGTTTAGGGTTTGGGGGTTTTGGGGTTTTTGGGGTTTTTCAGGGTTGTGGTAAGGCAACTGGGGCATGGCACTCCAAGCACGCTTTTTTCACATCCCGAAAAGGCTCCTCATGCTCACCTTCCCGCTTGGAGCCTTTTTCGCGCCCTGTTTAGACCCGAGGGTGTTGGACCGATTTGTTGGTTTCAGGCGTATGTCTCGGTCTCCATCCGGACCTTGCGCACGCACATGTGTACACACGACATGTTCTTGTGTTCTTGCTATTCTGGCCTTTGCCGTTCGCCTCCTCACTCTGCTCCTCGGACGATGCGACGAAGCACTCGTCTGCTTTGCTTCTGGCTGTTCCAGGCCAAAGAGGTATCATGGCCTGCTTCAGGGATCTGCAGCACGGATGGCCAAGCTGCCGCCAGAATGCCGCGCAATGTCGCTGTGGCCCTGATGCAATACACACTTTTGTTTTATCCATGTGCGAAATCCTCCAAACCGCGTTTCTTTGTTGCAATCGAAAACAGCGAGACGGTAGTGCATCTCGGATCGTTGCTGTTAAATGCCAAGTTTTATGCGCTGATGTCTCGTGCATGTCTGTTTTGGGGCTCAAGTTCTGGAGCAGAGCACTGAAGATGCATTCGAGAATGGCCTTACCACCCTTTCTTCGAATAGCTGCCATTGCGGCTTGCCGGCTTGACGGACGGCCCCGAATGAAAACAAATCGTTGCGCGAGCGCAATGCTAGACTTCAGCTCACCTTGTGCCCGCCTGCGACATGGGCAGCAAGGCTTTTGAAGCACAGACCTTGTAATCAGTTGCTCGAGCAAAACGACAACGCTATAAGTGCAGATCAGAAGACACTTGCTAAAGACGGAGGGCTGTTGGAAGAACGCAATGGTCACATTGGGATTTCTCGCACTGGCCGGCTTTGGTAATGTCCACGCTCGCCGCCTTGCAGTCCTTTCTATCGAAGACGGTCTCCCACGTTACCGAACCGCCTTGGGCGGAGTTCAGCAGCCGCTGCAGATTGATGTGTGGATTTTGCATCCACGTGCCGTTCCTTTGCCACGCGGGACACAGCATTGGCCCGCCCTCTCCCGCGGCGATGATTCCGGAGCCGTCAGTGTCACGGAGCTTCGAAATATCAGCTGCGTGCGTCATCGGCTCCACCATGCGAAACGAATCTGCCGGACCGCCTGGTGCGAAAAGAGGCAATCCGTTCATGCAAGCTCGAAGCATGTGAAGCATCGGCTCCAGCGCAGGAATCTTTGCAGCTCCGGGCTGCGCAGTACCACAACACCCATACCTGCTGTGAGTCGTGAAGCCAGCGATGTCAGCGCCGATGTTTTTGTGCAGGACACTGCTTGCCATGCTAGCAAAAGCATTTGTGTAAAACACGGCTGGGATGCGGGAGAGGGGTTAGTGTAAGGTTTGGGGTTTAAGTTCAGGAGTACGGGGTTATATGTTGTAGGATTTGCATAGGGTCTGTCAGGGTGGGTTGGGCTATACTGCGCATTGCTGGGTTTTAGAATGTTTCTACAGGATATTCTCAAGTCTGTTTAAAGGATGCTTGAAGCTTAGCAGTTTACTCGGACTATCCGGGGGCTCAGTACGAAGGTTATCATCACGGTGATAAGTACCCTCTTGAGGAATACAGTTCTTCTACTTACTGATGCTTAACGGGGGAGAGGGAGCCCCAAAAGTAGTCCCGAGAGTCCTTCCGCCACTCTTCTTGACCGGAATACAGCTTATATCATAATATGAAGCCCCATATAATTTGAGCTGTATTCCTGAATTAAGGGGTATTGGGCTCTTTGGGTTCTGTAGGGTCGGATTCCTTGTTCTGACTGCAATCATTTGAAGCCCCATAACGCACCCAGTAGAATATGAAGGCAATCCAAAGGCTCCCTTTCGTAAACTCCTAGACCCTTAGCCCTAAGCCCGTGAATCCAAAGCGAAAACTAGAGGTCTTTCAGAGGGTTCCTGCAAGTAGATACAACTACAGCTACTTGTACCTTGCTTATAATCCTGCTGACTAAGCCCCCTGATTCTCTAAGTATGGGGTTTAGGGTTTAGGATTTGGGTGGATTTCTGAAAGGTCCTTGCCAGGACCCGAGACAAGGAACCTTAGAAGAGAAAGCTTGTAATTTAGCCTTTTGGGTGTATGGGGCTCGATGTTAGAGGTCTTGGCTTCGGGTTTTGCGGTTTGGGTTTTGGAGTTCTGGGGTGTATAAGGAGGATAGCGCCAGTTTGGGTGCCTTACGGTACTTAGAATCGGCTTACTGCGTCCCCTGTCCGCAAGAACGCAGAAGTGGATGCTTTACGGATGCCCAATAACCCTAAACCCTAAACCCTACAGTAGAAGCCAGAAAGTTGGAATATGATTCTCCTAAGCCCTTTATGGTAAATTACAAGGTATCCTACCCTGAAACCATATTCCAACTTTCTGGAGTTCCCTGTAAACCCCAAAAATCATATACCCTTCAGTAGTGTAGGTCCCGACTCAGTCTTCTTATAAGCGGGGGCCCAAAAAGTTACAGATACTATAGTACCCTAAACAGTAGGATCCTTATTATAAGGACCCCCAAATAAGGTACCCTAATTTTCGGAAACTCCTAAACCCTAAACCCAAAAATACCCCTTTAGTATTCTAGGTTCCTTATTACAATTATATAGTATATGCCCCAAAACCCTATTGAATTTATTGATGCCTTATTTTACTTTCCAAATCCTCGGAGGGTTCTGGGAGTGCACTTGGAGGATCATTGGACTTAGTAAGTAGGGTTATAAGTACCTTGATTAAGGTCATAAGTAGATATAACAAAAGTTACCTTAATAAAATCAGGGGACTTACCAAGTCCCCTGATCCTTTCAGTAGACCCTAAACCCTAAACCCTTATTGCACCCCTATAGATCTCTTTAAGGAACCCCTTATGGTACCCCTCGTGTATTCTTGATCCCTTGAGGAACCCCTTTTTGTGCCCGTATTGATCCCTCAAAGGGCCAAGTATTCTGGGCGAAGAGCTGCAGCCCCAGGCAGCCCGGAGCAGCGCGAGCGCGGAGGCGCGCCGTACGCCCATCGCAGGCGAAAAGGAGTTCCGGGTTTTGGGTTTAAGGGATTAGGGTTTAGGGTTTAGGGTTTTAGGGTTTAGGGATTAGGTTTTGAAGGGTTGGAAATGAGTTTTAATGGCTCTAAACTCTAAACCTGAAACCATAGATCCTGAACCCGAAACCCCAAAACCTTGCGTTCTGGGTTCCGAGCTCTGCCGCTCATGGGCTCTTTGGGGCCTTCGGAGGCTCTGGGGTCTTCCTGGGGGGACTTTAGGCTACACTTAGAGCATCAGTGGACTTAGTAAGTAGGATGATGAGCAAGGTAGCTTTAGTTATGTCTACTTATACTGCAAACAATCCTGCTTACTAAGTCCCCTGAACCTCCAAGTAGGGTGTCGGGTGTGCACAGCTACTTGACGCAGTTAAGGTTACAACACAGCATATCGCAGTGAGCTGCAGAAAACTTGCGGTTGCTAAAGTTGAAATGAAAATCAGTCTGCCTCGAACCCTAGACCCTGCATGAACCCCGAGCGCGAAAATCCTAAACTTGAGTCCTAGATGCCTCGAAAAAATCCAAAGCCCGTAAACCCTTAACCCCCCACACCCCAGTAAACCCTAAACCCCCTAAACCCCAAACCGCCTAAACCCTTTTCAGCGCCCTACCTGCTTCCCTGATGCGAAGGTGATTCTTGGTCTTCCTCGTCTACAAGCAACAAAGTGCCATAAGCGTAATCTCTCAACCCCAAACCCCTAAACCAAACCGAAACCAAAACCCGGAACCGTACATCCCTCATAGAATCCCCTAGCGTAACCTTTGTAGAAAGTGGAAACCGTTGTAGCAACCCCTTAGGTCCAGGTCTTCATGATTGGAATAGGATTTGCGATGTAGTAGTAGTAGTAGTAGTAGTAGTAGTAGTAGTAGTAGTAGTAGTAGTAGTAGTAGTAGTAGTAGTAGTAGTAGTAGTAGTAGTAGTAGTAGTCGGAGTAGTAGTAGTAGTAGTAGTAGTAGTAGTAGTAGTAGTAGTAGTAGTAGTAGTAGTAGTAGTAGTAGTAGTAGTAGTAGTAGTAGTAGTAGTAGTAGTAGTAGTAGTAGTAGTAGTAGTAGTAGTAGTAGTAGTAGTAATAGTACTATAGCTGGCCTTATTCAGGCTTCTATGTTAGCTGCTCTGAGGCTGGAAGCGTCCTTGGGCTCATCTGCAAGATCACGTGGGACCCTACACCGTTGCAGGCTTAGGCTTTAGGATTTAGGGATGAGCGGGTTTGGTCTGGGGTGCAGGGCTTGGGGTGAACGCCCGAACACCCCCAACAGCAATGCCCAAACACCCAAATCCCCAAACCCCTAGCCCTCAAGTACACCCCTGTACTTTGCGGAACCCTTCTAAAAGCCCCTGGCACCCTAAACACCTCCCCCAACCCCTAAACCCACACGCCTGAAGTGTTAAGCACCCCTTATACTAACCGTTTTAGACATCCCCGTAGAAACCCATATAGTAACTCTACAAGAAGCCCCTAGGCCAGAGCCTTCGACTAAAGCCCTACAGTAAACCACAAAACCCACAACCCCCTGCCAATCCCCTTTTCAGCCCTTATAGAACCATAAAGGAACCCTGGACCCCAAAAAGGGATCCCTTCGAATCCATGAACCAAAGATTCTATAGAGTTATATGTATCACAACCGAAATCAAGATCCCTTCTGGGACACTCAAAACTTTCGTACTACATACTTTTTAAGTCCCCCGACCCTGCAAGGATACATCCCTGAACAGGATCCCTCGGTAACCCCTGAATTAAACCCTAAACCCCAAACCCCTAAACCCTGAACCCCTAAACCCCTAAACCCTAAACCCCTAAACCCCTACACCCTAAACCCTAAACCCCTAAACTACACCCTAAACCCCTAAACCCTTGAGCTTCCCAGGTCTGCTGCCGCAGGCAGCGGCGGCAGCGCTGCGGCGGCAGTTGGCACAGCTGTAGCCAGACCTGGGTTCTTGTTAAGGAACTTAAATTAAGTTACCATAATAGGGATCTATCGTAAATAATAGGGTTTCCTTATTATGGTAACTTAAATTAAGTTCCTTAACAAGAACCCAGTCTTTAGTGTCTAGGTGCCCGGGTTGTTTCTTTAGGGTTTAGGGTTTAGGGTTAGGGGTTTCTTTAGGGTTTAGGTGCCAGGGTTGTTTCTTTAGGGTTTAGGGGTTAGGGTTCTTTCTTTAGGGTTTAGGTGCCAGGGTTGTTCCTTTAGGGCTTAGGGTTTAGGGTTCTTTCTTTAGGGTCTAGGTGACAGGGTTCTTTCTTTAGGGTTTAGGGGTTGGGGTTCTTTCTTTAGGGTCTAGGTGCCAGGGTTCTTTCTTTAGGGTTTAGGGGTTAGGGTTAGGGGTTTCTTTAGGGTTTAGGGTGCCAGGGGTTGTTTCTTCAGGGATTAGGGAAGGAGTTTGGGGCTGAAGTTTATATGTGTATGGGGTTAGAGTTGAGGTGCCAGGGTTGTTTCTTTAGGGTTTAGGGGTTAGGGGTTAGGGTTTAGGGATTAGGGGGGAGTTTGGGGCTGAAGTTTATATGTGCTAGGGGCTAGAGTTGGGGTGTCAGGATTTAGCGGTCAGGGGGTAGAGTTTAGGTGATAGGATTTAAGGGTTCTCCCCCTCGCCCTTTCCTTTCTGGTCTTTCCCTTTGCCTCCTTTCCCGCCGACATTGCCGATGTCCATGGCATCCGGCTGCACATGGGCGCCGGGACGGCGTCCGCACGCGCTGCGCCTAGAGGTAGGAGACGACGATGCTCCTCACGTTCTCGTACTTCGTGAGCTTGCTCGCATGCATGTCAAGGTGTCTTTCGACCATTAGCAAGGCTCTTTTGTCTTCGTGTCCGAAAGCGCTTTCTCGATTCCGAGTTCGGCATAAAAAGAATCCACCAAATCACTTTCCCACTCTTGTAAGGCAGCGGAAAATTCCGCTTCCCAACCCCATAAACTCAAAACCCCCGAAAGACAGGGGGATGCAACTGCATGCAACATTCTGCAAAACCCGATAGAACGCTGTCGACTCTTGTAGGCTGCAAGAAACACCCAGAACCCCAAACCCTACACTCTACACCCTTAATCCCGACAACCCCAACTGCCGAAACCTTGACACCCTAGCCCCTAACCCCTAAACCCTACCCCCACCCCCGTAAAGTATGAACTCAACTACTTCCTAAGGACCTATACAAGGGAAAAAACAACAAAAAGAAACCCTAGAAAAAGTAGGTTACGCCACATACATATATATATATATATGTATACATATAACCCTGGATGCAAATGGATAGTTTAGGGATCAGGTCTATCTTGGGGCCTCAGTATAGAGGTCTGAAAAATTCCATCATCGGGGTAGCAAAGCTTTATGGGGTTTGTAAGAGCTTAACAAGCTGTCCCCGATATTCAAAGATAGACCCTATGGTCGTTGTATTAGCCACCACCTCTGGGTAGACTGTACCAGACAATCCCAACCCTCGCCCTAGACGGTAGCAAGCCAAGAAAAGCCTCCTTGAGCTGTTTGCAACGTCAAAGCCAATGAACCCAAAGCCACTAGCCCTCAACTCTGAAACCCTACACCCTAGAACCTTAACTCCCTGAACCCATTAACCCTGAATCCCTAAACCCCTAAACCCCAAATCCCCTAAACCTCTGAGCCCTAAACCTTGAATCCTTAAACCCTGCATCCTTAGACCCTATAGACCAAAAACCCTGAAACCCTACAGTAGAAGCCAGAAAGTTGGAATATCATTATCGTAACCCCTTTAAGGTAAATTATAGGGGATCCTACCATTAATCCATATTCCAACTTTCTGGAGTTCCCTTTAAACCCTACGACACATGTGCCCTGCTCTCTCCCTGCAGGGCCGCCTCCTTCCCAGAGCCGCGACGGCATCTCTCTGGCAGCAGCGCATGCGCCGAGAAGGTCCCGCACCTGTCTGCCAAGGTGAAGACTCCATCACTCCCCCAGTAATGTAGGGGCCCCTGTAGTATAGTTATAACAAGGAGCCTATACCCAAATATGAGCTTCAACTTGTAACAGCTGCAAGAAACCACACAGATTGCATTGGAAAAAAATCTGCGCATCTTGGGGGTTGAGGCGCCGTATGAAGCTTGCTACCTTGTAGCCGAAGCCCAAGACTCGAAGCCATTCAGGACAAATCGACGAAAGGACCGCGCTTTGGGGATCTTTAGGGTTTACGGGCTCCGTTTAGGGTTGAGGGCGTTCATGGCCTTGTGGATTTCGCGTTGGGGGGGGGGGCCTGTAAGGCTTTTATAGTTTGTATGGGCCTAAAGTGTACTCAAGTCTTGGTGATGCATGTTCATCTCTGCATCCGACATATGCACATCGCCGAGCATCTTCGCGAATTGACGTTTCAAGAGATGCGGTGACGGTTTGGCGTTTAGTTAAGGGGTTTAGGGGTTTATGGCTTAGGGTTTAAATGTCTCAGAAGTCTTTCATAGATCAGGGCTGCGATATTCTGTGCGCCGGGCGTAGCAGAAACTGCATGCGCCTTCTCGTGCCATGCGCTCTCTTCCCTTTTCCTCCTACAAGACACTCAAACCATGCTGAACTGTATTTGACCCGTCCGCTACCCAACTGAGTTCAGGGGTAAGCACCGGAGTCGACTTGTTCGCATCCCTAAGGGCACTTCCCAAGATGAGACAGTTTTTGAGACCTGACGGAGCCCATGAGCCGTAATTTACAAGTCTGTCTCATCCATCTCACGGTAATGGGTAGGAGCCACAGCAAGGACCACTGCTAAACCCTAAATCCCAAAAGCCTACACTCTAAAAGGCCCAAAAACCCTAAAATCCTGCACCTAACCTATAAGACATAAGACCTGTAAGGACTCCACTTCATAAACCCACTAAAACCTGAAAGAACTCAAACCATCTTAAGTGACATGATACTTGAATCCGGCAAAAACCCAAACCCTAAAAGACCTACAAAGCCCTGAGCCCTGAGCCTCCTAAAACAAAACAATCAATAAAAGCAAAAGAACCACGACCAGATAAGGGTTTGGGGTTCAGGGCTTAGGGTTTCGGGTTTTGGGGTTTTAGGGCTTAGGGCCAACCCTAAACCCTCAACCCCCCACCCTGAGTACTCTAAAAAAAGATGCCCCAAGCCAACAGGACGCACCCGGCCTCTGCCGCCTGGAGGGTGCTTGAGGCCTTTTTGCAAGGGGGTTTAGCAAGGTTCCCTCTAAGGTTTGGGTTTAGGGTTGACTGTTTAGGGCTTAGGACTGGGGATTAGCTACGCAGGTTTCCTTTACAGCTTCTTTTACGGGTTTAGGTTTGACCTTATTTCAGCCACGGTTTCATTTACGTTTAAGTTTTACGGGCTTAGGGTTTAGGCTTCGGGATTAGCAGGGGTTCCACTCGCGATGATATAAGGGCTTAATGAATAGAATAGGGTTTTGCGTCCCAGTATACAAGAATTACAATAAGGATCCCCCCCCCCCAAAAAAATGGCAGTGGTAATTATTTAGGCCCCAAAACTAAATCCTCATAATAGCCTTCATGGTAACCCCTATAGACCCCTTTGAAGCTATTGAAAAAACAATGGAAATTCGCCTCGGCCCCGGCCGAAGCGGTCAGAGGTTCCTATTCGGATTCCCTCTATCGTGACCCCACACCAAAAATCGGGGCCACTGCCCCCCCCCTTAAAAATGGAAACGTGTCACTGAGCTCCAAGGTACGGCGGTGAATTCTCGCCCCCTCCAACGGATTTTGGCTTCTGTGGGTCCCACCCAATTTTTCCCCTTCCTCCCCCCCCTCTCCCCCCCCTCTCCCCCCCCTCCCACCCCCCTATCTTTCTGGAGTTTTCGACGACACGGGACTGCAATGTAGCATCTTTATGTGTTGGGGCACGCCTTTAAGGCTGCAGTACCAAGCGTGTTTCAAACCTGAATTCCTAACCCTACACCCTAACCCCAGCCTGAAAAATTGGGGCTCGCCTGTAAGGCTGCAGTACCAAAAGCTTCAAACCTGAATTCCTCAAAGGCGGACAACACCTGCACCCGAAAGCACGACCACCCCCTCCCCCGCCCTGCCCCCCCGCCTCCCCTCCTCCCCCACCCTCCCGCCCCTCCCCTCCTCGCTGACAGGTGCGAGCTTTCTGGGAATTTCTGACGACACCGGACTGTAATGTAGCATGTTTATCTCTTGGGGCGCGCCTTTAAGGCTGCAGTACCAAGGGAGTTTCAAACCTGAACTCCTAGCCCTATTTGATGGCTTTGCGTCTCAGGCTTGTTTTAGACGCCCTTTCGTTGGAATAGGCGGAGTGACGTGGTTGAAAAGGCTGTGATGCTTCCCTAATCCAAGACGCCCACGAAATCCACAGCCTCAACGGCCCATACTTAAGGCATCCCGCCGCTTGCGAGAGTCTTGGTATCCAGTGTTTCGGAATGACGACACCAAAATTCGTACTGATACTACCACTACTAATACTACTCACAATCATCCTGCTTCGTGTTGCTATGAACATTACTTTTACTATAAGTGCGATTCCAACTGTTACTTTTTTCCTACAAGAGCTTGCTGCAGATAGTAGCCACTCGCCGCATGCGCGTACAGCCGGGCCGAGGCGGACGACGCGCAGCGTTTCAAATTATTAAGGCCCCTACATTAGAAATCGGGACAGAGCAGGTATCCCTCGACCAGCACGGTGAGATCCGCCACACATACTCCGAGACACGGTTGATGATATAGATCCTGCATTACCTTAAGACGGGACCCTAAACTATGGGAGTTGTCGGAGTTGTGCTACTTTCCTTATTATGGGAAGTGCAGGATTTATATCATCAACAGTAGTCATCCCTCCAGCGCCTATGGCCACCCTGTTGTGTCGGGGCCAAAAAAGGGCGGGTATTTAAAGGAGTTTAAACACATCCTGCCATAGCTTCGAGTCACTCTCGTCGCTGCTGTCAGAGCTATCCTCGTCCGACTCGAAGCCAGGAGGGCGATTCGGCACAGATGTCACGACAGGAGCAACATGGACCACGATCCTCACCGTCTCGTACTGACGAACAACACCGCAGCCTGGCGACTCTGCATAATCCAGCATATCGGCGACTGTCCAATGCAATGGGCAGGTGAAGTCCATGCTCGAAACTGTCTAACAGTACGCCCGGCCGTGAAGCTCTGACCGCAACTCCACCGGGATCGAAGGGCCCACTCCGAGTGGCGTTCCTGTGATTTCGATGATTCGGCGCACAAGACACATGCCGCAGCCGTGAGCGGGACCCAGAGAGCCCAATATGAAGCCTAATACAATGAAAACCATATTTCTTAATTCCCTTATAGAACCCTTATAGATCCCTTTAAGGAGCCCCTAGGCCTTCAGCTATACTCCTTAATTAAGGGGTATTGGGCTCTCTGGCAGAAACATGCCGCAGCCGTGAGCAGGAATGCCGACCACGGCAGACCGGTCCGAAGAACGCTTGTTCGAGGCCAATGCCTAAAGCCCTGAACCTCCAAAACCCCTTAATTAAGGAATATACCTTAAATCATATAAGGGATCCTATTATAATTTAAGGTATATGCCTTAATTAAGGGGTTTTGGAGGCTCTGGGAAACCCTGAACCTCAACCCTAAGCCCTGGGCCCTGAGCCCTTGCTTGGCTGGGGTTTGGGGTTCAAGAGTCTAGTTTTACGGGTCTCCGAGTTCGTGACGATTAGCTGTAGCTTCGGATTAGAATTCATGGGATTCTCGATATCGTCACACCTGCCTGGCAATCGCTTGCGAGGCTTTCGATTTAGTTTTGATTGTGGGTTTAGGCATCAGGGGGTTGTCGAATGGCTCCAGCTTTTGGGGTGAAAGGTCCAGTGGCCTAGGGCTTGGGATCGACCCAGGCATTATGGGTTTAGAGTGTAGTGTAGGAGCGCTCAGGATTTTGGAGTTTGGGATTGAAGGTTTTGGGTTCAGGGCCTGGGAAGTTTAGGGTTTAGGGTTTAGGGTTTAGGGTTTAGTTAAGGTTCAGGAATTAGGCCTTAGGAGTTTAGAGGATTTTGAGTTCAGACTTCTTCGAGTTGGGGGCTTTAGGGTTTTAGTGTTTAGGGTGTACGGCCGAGTCCACCGGACCTGAGACAGACCGTTTGTCGCCCCTGAGGCTATAGACCTTGGGGTTTATGAGGGTGCATGTAGAGTTGACGATTCAAGCAGGTTGCTTACGGTTTAGAAACTAGGGGTGTAGAAAGTGGCTCTGCAGAGAGCCCACGATCCGCATTACTCTTGACTCTTTCTTACGGCAGTGCCATATCCATATACATGTATATATGTATATATAGGTATTAGTATTCATGTTCAATTTGTTGTTTGGCTTTGCTCCTTGTTAACAGCTAGGTTAAACTCAACTATCTCCGCAAGGACTGCAACCCCACAACCCTAAACCCTGAACCCTGAATTATGCTTGGACTTCCCCTGCAAGTGGAGGTTCTTAGTCGGAAGGTTTAGTGTTTCGGATTTAGGGTTTCCTGTTTCTACTCAAGGTTTGAGCGTTTCAGGCTTATGGACTACTTGCAGGAGCCCACAGCACTTTTTGGATTCGTCTTGAATAGGGGCCTTAATAATTAGAATAGGGTCGTGGGGCCCATTATACTATAATTACAAGGAGGAACCCCCAAAAAATAGGCTTGGTAATTATTTAGGCTCCCATGGCACGCAGTACAACTAGGGTTTTCGGCTTTGGGGTTTGGGGTTGTTTAGCTTTAAAGTAAAAGCCAGAAAGTTGGAATATGATTATCCTAAACCCTTTATGGTAAATTATAAGGTATCCTACCCTGAAACCATATTTCAACTTTCTGGAGTTCCCTTTAGGGTTTAGGGTTCGGGGTTTAGGAGCTTTGATGTTGAGAGGTTTAGAGTTTGGAGTTTCCGAAAATTAGGGGTACCTTGTTTCGGGGTCCTTATGATAAGGATTCTAAATTTAGGGCACTCTATCAGGGTCCCATATTTTCGGAAACTCCGGCTTGCAGTTTGGCACTCTTGTGGTTAAGGGCTTTCGGTCCAGGCTTTGGGAGGATCGGGGGAGGGGGGGTACGTCGGCTTGAGGTTTGGGGATGTGAGTCGGTAGCCCTGAAAACCTGATTGAGGGTTTAGGGTTTCGGGTTGGGGCTTAGGGTTTAGCGTTGGGGGTTTAGGGTTGGGGCTTAAGGTTTAGGGTTGAGAGTTTAGGGTTTAGGGTTGGGGTTTAGGGTTTAGGGTTGGGGCTTAGGGTTTAGGGTTGAGAGTTTAGGGTTTAGGGTTGGGGCTTAGGGCTTAGGGTTGAGAGTTTAGGGTTTAGGGTTGGGGTTTAGGGTTGGGGTTTAGGATTTAGGGTTGGGGCTTAGGGTTTAGGGTTTAGGGCTGGGGCTTAGGGTTTAGGGTTGGGGTTTAGGATTTAGGGTTGGGGCTTAGGGTTTAGGGTTTAGGGTTGGGGCTTAGGGTTTACGAATTAGGGACAACCCTACTCAGGGCACTTAGGCGTAGAACTCGTCGTAGCTATTGTACAAGCCATTAAGAAACTCCGGCAAAAACCTCAAAACCCTCCCGTGAAATGGTAGCCCTGAAAACCTGATCACCCACCCACCCACACACACATGCGCCCGCACAGACAAACAAGCAAAAACCTAACTACTTCAATGAAGCAATGAACTCGGAAACCCCCTAAACCCTAAACCCTAAACCCTAAACCCTAAACTCTTAAACCCTAAACCCTAAACCCTAAACCCCTAAACCCTAAACCCTAAACCCTAAACCCCAAACCCTAAACCCTAAACCCTAAACCCTAAACCCTAAACCCCAAACTCTGAACCTCGAAATCCGTGAACCGGCCTGTCCCAACTGAGCAAAGACCTCGCTGGAAGCTTGAAACTACGAGATGAACATCAGAAGTAACACTCGGGCCTTTTTAACTAGAAAGGGCTCCTTTAAAGGATTCTACAAGGGATATGTAAGAGCTTCTATCATCCAATGGGTTACTGTAAAGCCTAAGTATAGGGCCTTCAATGAATAATCAGAATATTGTGCTGGGGTACAGCGCAGCACGCTTACAATAGGGAACCTTAGGAATCACACTGGGATTCATTCCGGTCGTTTTACTAGCTTATGCAAGTTGTAGCTTGAGGTTTAGGGATTAGGGTTTAGGGGTTTAGGGTCGGAGTTGAAAATTACAGGTAGCGTTTGAGAGTTTTGGGATTAAAGGATTCAGGGTTTAGGTTCAGATGTTTTGGGTTTTGGGTTCAGGTTCAGAGGTTTTGGGTTTGGGGTTGGAGATGAAACAGTTTAAGATCATGAAAACTCCTTCAATCCAACAAGAATATGGCGAGTGCTCCTATCACCTTCGTGCAGCACCGATTACAAACAAACAACAATAGCTCAACCTAGACACCTGCATCTTTTAACAAGGAAACCTCAACCCTGTTCGTAGCCCTGAAGTTCTTGCCCCCTCACCCCTCAGCCCTGAACCCCAAAATATCCCATGCCCCAAAACTCCAAAGGCAGGATCCATCGGATCTCGCTTACCGTAGAGCCATGATTCACAACCCTATCTTTTGTACGGGCCTTGATGTTGAGATTGCGGTTGCTCTGACAACCTCCATGAAACCATATGGGTAGTTGTCAACATTGTGGTCCCTTTTTAGGGTACCCTAAATAGTAGGTGCCGTACTTTATTCAGGACCCAAAAGAGGGACCATAATTTTGACAACCACCCGTATAGACCCGCACGGACTCCTTCCAATGCCCTATCAGAATCCAACCAAAAAACCCGGGTTTAGGGTTTAGGGTTTAGGGTTTAGGGTTTAGGGTTTAGGGTTTAGGGTTTAGGGTTTAGGGTTTAGGGTTAAGTAAGACCTTACCGTTGCGCTCTGGGTTCATGGCATGCCGGCTGAAGCGGGGGATGCGTTGTAGCACAACCGTGATATAAGCACCGACAGGGATATGATTAATTACTGAGAAATTCCAAAGCCTTCTAGAACCTTTGAGGAACCGGTATTCTCATTCACACACACAACACAACCTATAAAGGAATACTATGACTCAGTGTCTTTATGCTAGGGACCATCGGAGGATAATATTACTAAATATGCAAGGCCCTTTGATAACCGTGAAAAACTGAGTGAAAAATGTAATATAATAGCCTATTCTCCACAAAACCAACTGTCTCTGAGCCCTAAAACGTCTGTAACGTCAACCTATTTGAAAAAATATACCCGAAGAAACTAGACACTAAAACTTAAACGCTACAGTAAACAGCCCTAAACCCCTAAACCCGCAACCCTATACCGTAGAACCTTAAACCCCGAAGCTGCTGTCTTGAACCCCGCCTCCTCCGCTTCATGGCCCACCGCTGCTCCGGGCGCTCGTAAGAACTCCTGCGTCAGGGTCTAGGGTACGGTAAAACAGGGGTCTAGGGTTTAGGGTTTGGGGTTTAGGGTTTAGGGTTTAAGGGGTCTGAATATGTAGTAACATTGTCCTTCATCGCCTGTATGTAAATTACCCCAGGGCCCTGTTCCAACTATTGATGCCAGGCCCCCGTAGATCTGCCAGTTCATAGAGGGACCCTTAACGTTCCCGCACTGTCGTGCGTCTGCACGCTTAGAGTTAGAGGACCAGGGGCCTTAGTAAGTAGGGTTATAAGTGAGGTACCTTGAGTTCTACCTACTTTGGAACTCTAATTAAGCACCCCCCATCATAAGCCGGCCTTCTGTCCAGGCCAGTCCTCAATTCCAAAGGATAACACCGAAATTGCAAACCTCTCCCGTACTAATCTACGATAATAGATCTTGGTCCGTCTTGGATAGCCACATCAGCTGACGGACGTGCTGGAGCTGCAAGCGGTACTGCCTTTTCCTCAACAGAAGCTGCTGTCGACTTCGGAGTGGCAGTGGAGGCACATGTTGACGATCAAAGGGGAAAAGGAGGGACCCTTGATAAGGACCCCTAGCCGCCTATAATGGGCTATATATGGGTATACAATGGCTATATTATGGGTATATACCTAGGGGTCCTTATTAAGGGTCCCTCCTTTTACCCTTGGACACTGTGCTGACTGCCGTGCTGTAGCCTCCTGGTGGCCCTGCGCAGAATTCGGCTTCGGAGGTGCTGCGGTCCTGAAAAGGTGTCGACTTCGAAAGAGAGGAATATGACGATGATGACGCCTCGGAACTCCTCGTACCCCTAACCCTACGTACTAAGTCCCATGATCCTTTAAGCAATACCCCTTATACCCTTAAATGAACCCTTGTGGGAAACCAGTACAGGAAACCTGTATCACTCTCACAGAACCCTTTAAAGGCACTCTTAGAGGAATCCTGTAAGCATCCCTGAAAGGGAACCATTTTTCTTGAGCCCCATGTTATACTAGAAACCCATAATACCCTGAAAAGGAACACTATTATGGAACTCCATAAGACTCTTGAAAGGAGCCTAAGAACTTGGAGGATCATGGGACTTAGCAAGTAGGGTCAGAAGTACTTTAACCAAGGTTACAAGTAGATATGACTATAGTTACCTTCCTTATAGCTCTACTTTCTAAGTCCCCTGATCCTCCAAGTATAAACATCATAGTCCCCTTAAAAGGAACCCTTGAAGGAGCCTTGAAAGGAGCCCCTAAAGCAACCCTTTAAGGAGCCCTCAAAGGAATCCTGAAAATGGAGCCCTTCAAGAAGCCCTGAAAGGCACCCTTGAATGAACCCTTAAAATGGAGCCCTTAAAGGAACCTTTAAACGAGCCCTTAAAGGAGCTCTTAAAGGCACCCTTAAAGGCATCTTAAACGAGCCCTTAAAGGAGCCCTTCAAGGACCCCCTTAAAGGAACGGCCACGCCCCTCCGGCCGCCTTGGCTCGCGCGAGGGGAGCCGCGGAGAGGCGCTGGAGGGCGCGGCGCATACTTGGGGCTTCGCGATTTGAACCCTTCTTGGGGGGGCTTTTCTTTAACGATTCCTCGAAGGGTTCCTTTTCGGGTTCCTATAAGGGTTTCCTTATAAGGGCACCCGAAGGGTGCCTTTTGGGGTTGCTTCGGGCCCTGAACCCCGAGAGCCCAATAGCCCTTGGTTAAGGAATAAAGCTGAAGGCCTAGGGGTTCCTTAAAGGAATCCAGAAGGGTTCTAGAAGGGAATTAAGGAGTATGGCTTAACTCAGAATATGAGGCCCTATATAATTTAAGCCATCTTCCTGAATTCAGGGGTATTGGGCTCTCTGGGAACGCCCTTTTGGCCTGCTTTTGGGGTTTAGGAGCTTAGGGGCTTTTTGGGGTTGAGGAGTTTTGCGGGCTTTGGGGTAAGGGTCTGCAGCATTCTGTGGGTCCTCTCGTTTGCGAGTTGGGGTTTTGGTTGATGTCCGTTTGACTTCCTTAACTCAGCCGAAAGCTCCGCCGGGAGATGAATCCGAAACCCTAAACTCTTAAACCCTGATGTAGGAGCCTTAATAATTACAATAGGGTCTGCAGGGATCCTTGTTAGATTTATAGTATAACATACCAACAAACCCCAGTCTAACGACTAAGGCCAATATATTAAACCCTGAACTCTGAACCCAAAACCCCGAAACCTCCATCCTAAACGCTGAACTCTAGACATTCAGCCCTAGACCGTAGACCCTAAACCCCAAACCCTGAACCCCAAATGAAAAACCATAAATCTCAATGGCCCTCATGAGCTTGGTGAAACGGCACGTCTCCAGAAACTCCAAGCTGCCTTGCTGCAAAAATTGGGGGTATTCACTACCATCATTTACTATGACTTTTTTGTCAAGAGGTTTGGGCGGTTATTACAGCTCCGCTACAGCTCCCGTTACAGGACAAAAGGCTCATAGTAGAGGCTCCCGATACATGGTAGAGAACACCCCCAATGCAAAAACCTTCATGATTAAAACAGTGCTCCTTCAAGGGTTACTTTCAGGGTTTAGGAGTTTATAAGGTATAGGGTTTAAGTTTGTTTAGTTCACTATGCTCGAAATTAAAGACAGGGTTCCTTCAAGGGCTACTTTCAGGACTTATGGGCTTCTAGGGTATAGGGTTTAGGGTTGAGTTCATGTTTAAAACAAGGTTCCTTAAAGTTGCTTCAGGGGTCCTCTGAGGGTTTCTATGAGGGCTTTTGGTTGCAGGGGGATGTTAGAATGTTACTACAAAAGGACGACCGAAGCCCCATAGTAAGGAAGGTCAAGGGTTAGGGTTTCAGGTGTACGGGGATTTCGGGCTTGGGGTGAAAAGTTAGGGTTTGGGGTTCAGGGCTGCAGGATTCGAATGAAAGCCTACTCCACCCAAACCCTGAACCCTAGACCCTGAATCCGAATCCCTAATGCCGACGCCAAGCCTCAAACTGAAAACCTAAAACGTTAGAGAAACCCTAAACCCTAAACCCTAAACCCTAATCCCCTAAACCCTAAACCCTAAACCCTGAAACCCGAATCCCCAGAATTCTAAAGGCCCCGAAGGATCCCTCAAACAACCCCTAGACTACTATTTGCTTAAGAACCCCCAAAAAATTAAAAATGTATTCCTTATGGGGGTAATATAGGGATTATTATTTTTATTTTTTGGGGGTTTCTTAAGCAAATAGTAGTACAGGAGCCCCAGTAACGAAACTGACGGTAGATTCGGGTATCGGATTGCTGTGTCCAGCGTTTCGGTTGCTGTTGTTTTCTTTTCGCATGTGTTTCAGAAGCCCGAAAACGATTCCCTAAAGCCATCAGCCCCCAGCCCCCCCTCAGCCTGCAACCCTATCAACCCTAAACCCTCCCTAAACTGCCTGTCTCCCTATAACTCTACAACCACTTCACCTTCGAGTCCGTCAACCCTTGATTGAGCGGTTAGGGTTCAGGGTTCAGGGTTTTGGATTTAGGGGTTTTCTGAGACCCTTCATAGTAAGATCCCAAGAGTTAAGGGCTCCATGGGCTCCTGCTTCAAGCCACCTCAAACACAGCGAAACTCCTCTTTAGAAGCGCTGCCACCGATCAGAATGTACTTAGAACCCTCGGTAAACACTCCAAAGACAGACTAGGATACCCAGTAACCTAAGAACAAAAAAGGCCTCTCTTTTTGGTATTGGGTAGCTTTATAAGGAACCTAGGACTACAAAAAGGGAATAGGGGTACTACTGGGCATCCTAGACCCTAAACCCTAAACCCTAAACCCTCAAGCAAATGATAAATAGAAGGCGTGTGTCAGTCGGCTGGAAAGCAGGGAAAATAGACACCAGGTGTCTATATCTAGGGGCGTTAGTCGGCTGGAAAACAGGGGCACAAACACCAAGTGTCTATATCTAGGGGCTTTAGTCGGTTGGTAAGCAGGGAAAATAGACACCAGGTGTGTATATCTAGGGGCTTTAGTCGGCTGGAAAACAGGGGAACAGACACCAAGTGTCTATATCTAGGGGCTTTAGTCGGCTGGCGCCCGCCAAGGTATGGCTCTGGTCGCAACTCGGCTGCAATCAAACATGTCCACGTCTAGAGCGTGCTTGCGTCATGCTTGCATCGATTTCCCTGCTTCGCTTGTTGGGGCTTTAGGAATGAAAACCTCTTGCAGAATTGTTTCGCTTATTGGGGCATTAGGAAGGAAAACCTCTTGCAGAATTGTTTCGCTTATTGGGGCGTTAGGAAGGAAAATCTCTGGCAGAATTGCTTCGCTTATTGGGGCTTCAGGAATGACAAACTCTTGAAGAATTGTTTCGCTTATTGGGGCGTTAGGAATGAAATCCTCTTGCAGAATTGTTTCGCTTATTGGGGCGTTAGACGGAAACCTCTTGCAGAATTGTTTCGCTTATTGGGGCGTTAGGAACCAAATTCTCTGGCAGAATTGCTTCGCTTATTGGGGCTTCAGGAGTGGTTATCTCTTGTAGAATTGTTTCGCATATTGGGGCGTTAGGAAGGAAAACCTCTTGCAGAATTGTTTCGCTTATTGACACTGCCGCCCCGCGGATTGACACCGGACCGGCGCCAGATTGACACTGTCAATCCCGAGGGCGGCAGTGTCAATCTGAAGGCGGCCCGTGTCAATCTGGCGCCCCCCCCCCTACAGATTGACACTGCCGCCCCGCGGATTGACACCGGACTGGCGCCAGATTGACACTGTCAATCCCGAGGGCGGCAGTGTCAATCTGAAGGCGGCCCGTGTCAATCTGGCGCCCCCCCCCCTCCAGATTGACACTGCCGCCACGCGGATTGACACCGGACCGGCGCCAGATTGACACTGTCAATCCCGAGGGCGGCAGTGTCAATCTGGAGGGCGGCCCATGTCAATCTGGCGCCCCCCCCCCTCCGATTGACACTGCCGCCCCGCGGATTGACACCGGACCGGCGCCAGATTGACACTGTCAATGTCTGGACCACAGCCACACGGGGAGTGTAACGCACCGGGCGGGCTCTTCGGATGGAAGGCACAGAAGATTGACAGGCAGTGTCAATATTTTGGGGCTCTAGTCGGCCACTCACATAAAGACACTGCCAAAAGGCGCAGAACATTGACAGCATGTGTCAATGTCTGGACAACGGCCACACGGGGAGTGTGACGCACCGGGCGGGCTCTTCGGCTGGAAGGCACACAAGATTGACAGGCAGTGTCAATATTTTGGGGCTTTAGTCGGCAACTCACATAAAGAAACGGCCAAACGGCGCAGAATATTGACAGCATGTGTCAATGTCTGGACCACGGCCACACGGGGAGTGTGACGCACCGGGCGGGCTCTTCGGCTGGAAGGCACACAAGATTGACAGGCAGTGTCAATATTTTGGGGCTTTAGTCGGCAGCTCACATAAAGACACGACCAAAAGGCGCAGAATATTGACAGCATGTGTCAATTTAGGCCTCGCAAGGGAAAGCCGAACCCCAAAATCGCAGGACCGAAGCCGTACACACAGTGCGTTTCTAGACGCTCCGCTTGCACCCGAGCGGACCCTCTAAGCTATCCCTGTGGAATCTAGTGTTGGGCGGCTCTCTACAGCGACTGCTGGAGCACAGCCAATCACTGGAGAACCGGCCTCCACATACCTAAAAAGGCCGAGGATACCTTCCTGAGCCAGGCGCTTTAAAGCCAGATGCCAGGATTTTCCGTTTAACCTGCAAAAGGGAACGCATGTACTCGCTTGCGGGTGCGTGTTACTACCGGTGTCCCGATTCACTCCAAAATCGGGTATCCAGTGCGGGTGAAGCTGGTTCATTCCGAACAGAAACAGCTACGGAAACGCGAAAGGTATTCTAAAACAAGGCCATCCCGGAAGCGGATCATGACTCTGCCCGGGGGGTGCCTTCAGGGATCTTCACACTCCCAGTCCATGCTCCATCGTACTTGTGATCGTTCGTCATGTTCATACTTCCAAGCATGCTTCTTCGTGCATGCGTTCACTCTTCATGTCCCAACCAAGGTACGACAGTGGAAGCATCTCGGCTGCAACTACACATGTCCGTTTCGGTCAAGCTCGCGCTTCCCTCGTGCTTACATGGCGCTTACATGTACCGCAGAATTGTTTCGCTTATTGGGGCGTTAGGAAGGAAGGAAAACCTCTTGCAGAATTGTTTCGCTTATTGGGGCGTTAGGAAGGAAGGAAAACCTCTTGCAGAATTGTTTCGCTTATTGGGGCGTTAGGAAGGAAAATCTCTGGCAGAATTGCTTCGCTTATTGGGGCTTCAGGAATGAAATCCTCTTGCAGAATTGTTTCGCTTATTGGGGCGTTAGGAGCGGATATCTCTTGCTGAATTGCTTCGTTTAGTGGGGAATTTGCTCTACGGGGTTCTTTCTGGCACACTCTTATCCGTAACAAATCGTACTCCCGGGTCTTGGTGATTCTTTCTGGTCAATTCTTATCCGAGGCAAGGAAAATAGATGAAGATCTCTTGCAGAATTGTGTCGCTTATTGGGGCGTTAGGAAGGAAAACCTCTTGCAGAATTGTTTCGCTTATTGGGGCGTTAGAAGGAAACCTCTCGCGGCCACGGGAGCCCGAAACAGTCCCCACGGAGCCCGAAACAGTCCCCGCGAGAGGCCAAAACAGTCCCCAGGAGAGACCCGAAACAATCCCCGCGAGAGCCCGAAACAATCCCCGGGAGAGCCCGAAACAGTCCCCACGAGAGCCCGCTAGAGCCCGAAACAGTCCCCACGAGAGCCTGAAACAGTCCCTGCGGGATCCCGAAACAGTCCGCAGGAGAGCCCGAAACAGTTCCCACCAGAGGTCCAGCGAGAGCCCGAAACAGTCCTCGGACGAGGCGAAAGCCGCTTCCAGACTGCATCTAGACGCAAAAACCTCGAATCCGCACAAGCCTTTCCCTACGTTTCGTAGGCTAGCATGCGTCCACCAAGGTATGGCTCTGGTCGCAACTCGGCTGCAATCAAACATGTCCACGTCTAGAGCGTGCTTGCGTCAGGCTTGTGCCAGGCTTTCATCGCTTTCCCTGCCGAAGCCAAGGTACAACCAGCGCCGTCAGATGAGGCGAGAGCCGCGTCCAGACTGCATCCAACAGCAACCTGGCACTCTCGGACAACCTGGCGATCCTGA
The DNA here is from genome assembly GCA_905221615.1 of Symbiodinium sp. CCMP2592. NCBI lineage: Eukaryota > Dinophyceae > Suessiales > Symbiodiniaceae > Symbiodinium > Symbiodinium sp. CCMP2592. Next base: position 670,138 of record CAJNDT010002236.1, read on the forward strand.
TCCTCGTCCATTTTATGGAGGAAATCCAATTGGGAAGCTCTCGGACCACTTGCTTACGAAGCTGCTGCGAGGGAGTGAATACGAATACATCTGCAAGTGCACATACACACGTCAACTACAGTACATTATGCTTTCACATTTTTTGAAGATTTCGCCGCAACTTACAAGGCGCACAATGTGCCCGGCAAAGAATCGGCGGCGTGAGACATTGAACGAGAGCAGAAACGTGGCGAGCTAGGAGCAAAAACTCGATTGCGACCGCCCTCTTGTTGATGATGGTTGTTTGCATTCTTGAGCGTTCGAGCTGCTTTCATGTTTCTTGTGTTTGAAACCTTGATCGTCGTTCTGCGCAGCTTTCCTGGTATCAGTTAGTTGGACAGTAGACTGATTTCAGGCCTAGACATCTTCTGTTCGCCATGGCGCCCTGCCTGCGATGTGGCAAGGGAACCCGGAGCGGCCGCGGAGAAGGTTGGTGCAGCAATCCCCAGTGCCGTCGAGAAGAACAAGAAGAGCGCAAGGCCCAGGCGAGCCGCAAAAGACAAGAGCGAGCTGCAAAAGGGGGTGGCAGTCGCGGACCCCTTCCCCTCGAAGCAGCCAGACAAGAACAGCGACGACAGCTCCAAGCTCGGAGGGCGGAGGAAGGAGTTGCCAGCCGCGGGCCCAAGCCAGACGAGAACAGCAGCCATCGGGCCCCGCGGCGTGAACAACAAGCCGCACGGGCAGAGATGATGGAGGAGGGTGTCGGCACTCGTGGGCCGAAGCCTGAGGAGGACAGCACTCGGGCACAGAAGAACAAGCTGCAAATCCAAAGAGAGGAGGAGGGTGTCGGCTCTCGTGGGCCGAAACCAGACGAGAACAGCAGCCATCGGGCCCCGCGGCGTGAACAACAAGCCGCACGGGCAGAGATGATGGAGGAGGGTGTCGGCACTCGTGGGCCGAAGCCTGAGGAGGACAGCACTCGGGCACAGAAGAACAAGCTGCAAATCCAAAGAGAGGAGGAGGGTGTCGGCTCTCGTGGGCCGAAACCAGACGAGAACAGCAGCCATCGGGCCCCGCGGCGTGAACAACAAGCCGCACGGGCAGAGATGATGGAGGAGGGTGTCGGCACTCGTGGGCCGAAGCCTGAGGAGGACAGCACTCGGGCACAGAAGAAAAAGCTGCAAATCCAAAGAGAGGAGGAGGGTGTCGGCTCTCGTGGGCCGAAGCCAGACGAGAACAGCAGCCATCGTGCCCCGCGCCGTGAACAACAAGCCGCAAGGGCAGAGATGATGGAGGAGGGCGCTGGCAGCCGTGGGCCAAAGCCCGGCGCCACCGAGGTTCAACAACAAGGGTATCCTTTCCCCGACGAAGAGAAGCTCACCCCCGAGCAGGCGCAGGCCTACTACGTCGCTTTCGTCCGCAGCTGGGGCAGGTTTGGTTTGTCGAGGGTTTGTGAAGGATGCAGGACGCTGACGCCGGCAAGACATCTCAGCCTGCAGAAAGCGACGGGAAATCTACGCTGCAAGAATTGCAGGGAAAATCGCACCAAGCTCGTTCTCCAGCCCTTGCCGCCCGTCCCGCAAGTCTTACAAGGGCTGAAACCCCTCGAGCAGCAGCTGATCGCCATGGCCAAGATCTCGCAGGTCTTGATCGACAAGCTTCCCGGCGGTGGCCCGAGTGCAGCGTGGGGGCGCATGTACGCAGTGCTGATGGAGGAGCCCCTCATTTGCGACGTCTTGCAGGGTGCCACTTTGATGGACGACGGCACGGTCTTGGTGGAGGGGGTCCAGGGCATGACTGCCTCGCCAGCGCGCCTCCACTGCTTGCACGCAGCTCTAGAGCACCTGCAAGCCGAACACTCCTTGTACACAAACAGCCCTGCAGTGCACAGAGCCATAGAGAGAATGGCAGCCATCCTGGCACAGAACGGACCCACCTCAAGGCCATACGGAGGAGGAGGAGGAGGAGAAGAATGTCCGCAGCAACCATCAGAGTCCGACAGTGACGATGACGAGCTCGAGGTGACCTACCTGGTGCCCAAGGAGTACAAGATCCCCAACGCCGAGATCAGCGACCTGCGCAAGGCCCGAGAATGTTCGAGGCTGATCGAGAACATGGACGTGAAGTTCTTCCCGCACTTGTTTCCAACTGGTACCGGCGGATTCCCAATGCTCACACAAGGCAAGGACACCAACTTCTCGCAGTATGCCCGGAAACGTCTCCTCGGTCTAGACCCACGATTTGAAGCATCCACGGCATACATCATGTGGCTGCTCGAGATGCAAACGAAGAAGCGCTTGTCAGGCAACATCAACGTGAGGATCCGCGACCTAAAGCAGCCCAGAGGCTCAACCGAGTACGAGAACCACAGCCGTCAGGTATACACGGTCCTCAGAGACATGCCAGGAACGCAGCCGTACCTGCATGCAAAGAAGGGCGTGGCGCTCAGCATGTACGAGCAGCTCGGCATTCCCAACTTCTTCATGACGCTGACCTGTCACGCGCGCCAACCAGAACTCCTCGTCGCAGTCATCATGGCCAGACTCTTGCGACTCCATCCCCAACGTCCGCCCGAAGAGCTGGAGCGGCAGGCTGCCGAAATCCTGTCCTGCTACCAGAACGACGAGAAGTTCACCTGGGACGGCCTCTCCCCCAACCAGCTGTGCAACCAGCATCCTGCAGTGGTGGCCAGACAGTTCATGCACCAGGTGTCCAAACTGATGGCGTGGTTGTCAGCCGAACGCGACGCGCCTGATGATGCACAAAGAGACGCAGATCCACAAGACGAGCCCCAGCAAGACGATTCGGACGTCGAGGAGGACTTCGCCCAAGCCCCGGCCACGGATTCCGCGGGTGTCCATCGGCGCATGCGCAGGGAGCGGCCGCCCTTCAAAGTCTTGGACTATATCCTCCGCATCGAATGGCAAAAGCGGGGCTTCCCGCATGCTCACATCCTTTTGTGGACCTCGGAACGGTGGAATGCAAAGGAAGACCGGCAGCGGCAGGCCGCTCCGGAGCCTTCGGAGACCAAAGAAGCGGCAAAGAAAGCAGACCCGAATTGGTCGGACGACGAGGAGATGGAGAAGTTCGTCCCCAAGTGCGCAGAAGATCTCAGCGACAAGCACATCGTTACGAAGAGCCCGCACACTTGGCGCCAATCGCAACGACTCCAGCCTCGAGACATCGAAATCAATGCCAAGCTCGCCGAGTTGCTGGTGCACAACCATACTCCGTACTGCGGCAAGCTTGAGTTGGGTGCTTGCCGCTTCGGGTTTCCCCGCCCCGCAGAGCCGCGCACCAGACGGCGCACTTCCCAGGAGCAGTACGCCAACAGCCGGTTCAAGAGCAGCCTCTGCGTGAGGCGGGCCGAGACAGACACCATGATGGGCAGTTACAATATGGTCATCTTGCGCAGATGGAGGGCCAGCATGGACTTGCAGGTGATTTGCGAGCTCACCAGTGCCAGCCGCTACATCCTGGGCTACGCCTTCAAGTCCGAGGAGGACCGCAAGGCGCAGCAACGCGTGGAGAAGATCGTTGCGGGCTTCAGCTCCGGCAACAACGACGGCCCGGACCTCCAGAACCAGCAGGTCTACAAAGCGGCGCATGCAGCATTGCAGGGTCGAACCACGTCCACGTTCGAGGCCTGCCACCTCCTGCTTGGCCTCCCCATCGTCCAGTTCTCAAGAGACAACGTGTGGATCCAAGCCGGGCCTCCGGCCACGTGGACTGTGTGGGTGCCCAGACAGGATGAAAGCCGTGCCCTCCGAGAACCCGACGCCTACCGCAACACCAAGCTCAGCCGAGATGGGGAGATGCCCATTGCTCAGCACTGGTACCGACAGGTGCAGGCACATTTCGGCAGCCAAGAAGTCTTGGTTGCAGTGGAAGGCGGAGCTCCGACGGCGTGCACCTTCCAGGATTTGACCTTCATGGATTTTTGTGCGGCCTTCAGGTTCGTCGGCGTCGAATTCCCGCAACCTCGCAGGCAGCCTGCTATCGTCGGGTACAGACCTTTCAACCCAGACCTCGAGCCAGAGGAGTTCTACTATTCCAGGCTGCTGCTGCACCTGGTCTGGAAGGAGCCGGGAGATTGGCTGGAGGAGGAAGACCGCGGAAGCCACGCGGCCGCCTTTCGGCGCATTGTGGCAGACTTAGACGGCCATCCTCATTTCTTGCGATCCAAATGCTTCCCGCAGCTGGACGGCACGGTGAATGCCGCCAGGAGACTGCAAGCCGTGCACGCCACCATGTACATGAAGACCAGGATGCATCCGGCCCACTTGCGGGACGGCTGGGCGAACAGCAAGGTGGCCGAGGACAACTACAAGGACTCCCTGGAAATTATGGAAGCGCTGAAGAAGCGGCACGGGGGCGACATCGACTTTCTGGCCCCAGACACCGTGCCCACCGGAGCCGCCAGCAACGCTTTCGCGCCTGTGGAAGGCGGAGAGGAGTCTTTCGAGATGCTGACGACGGAGAACCCGACCCCGGAAACGGAGCGACAACGGCAGGCAATGGAGCACATCGTCAACTCCGTCCTGAGCTGCCCGAACATCAAGAGCAGCGAGAGCACCCGACGACTGAAGATGCTGCTTCATGGACCGGGCGGCTGCGGAAAGTCGGTTGTGGTGCGAGCAGCAGCTCACATGCTCCGCCAAAACGGGAAAGGAGTGGTGATCGCCGCACCGACGGGGGTGGCGGCCTGGAACATCAACGGCGTGACCCTCCACTCATGCCTCCTTCTCCCGGTCGTCAACAAGAGCTACGGCAAGGCCTGCGATCTACCCCTTCCAAACGGCCCCCAGCTGGCTTCCCTCCGAGCAATCTGGGCAAAGGTGGTGGCACTCTTCGTGGACGAGATGAGCTTCGTTTCCGCGTTCATGTTGGATCGACTGGACCAGCACCTCCGTCTCGCCAAAGACGCTCCACACCTGCCTTTCGGAGGACTCCACATTGTCTTCGCCGGAGACCTGTACCAGTTGCCACCCCCCGGCGGCTTACCAGCCTTCGCCAGTTGGCTATGGCTTCTCTTCGAGCTGTGCGAGCTCCAGGGAAACCAGCGTGCGGCCAAGGACCCGACCTGGGCGGCTCTGCTCGCAAGGGTCCGCGTCGGGAACTGGACGGAGGCGGACATCCAGACCTTGCGCGGCATGAGAAACAGGGCTCGAAGCGGCCCGCCCCGAAGGCCGTCAATCTGTACGCCACCCGAAAAGCAGTCGCAGACGCCAACGACAAGTACAAAGCCGAGCACCTACAGAGAACCAACGCCACGCTTCACGATTGCCCGGCCGTGGACGTCAACGTCAAGACCGGAGCTCCGCTGGACCCAGCAGCCATCTGGACGGATCCAGAGGATACTGGAGGACTCGAGACCTTGCTGCAGCTTTCGGTCGGCTTGCGTGTTATGCTGCGGCACAACATCGACGTGGAGGATGGCTTGGTTAACGGGGCTTGCGGCGCCGTGGAGCACATCGACATCGACGAGACCAGCGGAGAGGTGGAAAGGATCTGGATCGCCTTCGAGAAGAATGCCGGAAAAATTTGGCGAGCGGAGCACGGCACCAACTCAGTGGCCATTCCCCGTCGCTCGGGCACGTACGTGGACAAGGACTGCAACAAAGCGGAAAGACGTCAATTCCCGCTCGTGCTCGCTAAAGCCATCACCATCCACAAGAGCCAAGCAGCCACGATGCACGACGGAGTCCACGCACGCTTGGACCACACGGTCACCCAGGAAGGTCAAGCGTACGTCGCCCTGAGCCGCTGCCCCGAGCAGGCATTGTGCACCCTGGAGCACTTCAACCCGAAGGCTTTGCGATTCAACAAGAACGCTGAGTGGGCTCTGCACAAGTTGAAGTTTCAGCAAGCGCAGAGGGATGGTCCGCCACTCTGGCGTGCCTTGTTCAAGCCTCCGCAGAGCAAGGAAGTCTACTCGAAGCGATTGCAGGAGCTGGGCAAGCCTGATTTCGCGAAGCTGGGGACATGGCACGGCGAGGATGCGGAGGAGGGCGTCCGACCCTGGCACTGCCCGCTGTGCGGCGAAGAAGCTCCCGACACCAAAGCTGCCGTTCAGGCTCACAGAAAGACGTGCCCGTGCAAGCCCGAATCCAAAGCCAAGGCCAAGAGCTCAGCCAAGAGCAAGGCTAAGCCCGTGGCCGGCGCCGCAGCAACGCCGAGCCAAGCTACTGTTGGCACGGGTAAGCGAGCCGCCGAAAATGCCGTGGCACATGTGCCGGTGGCCAAGCATCTTCGCAAAGACACTTGCAGCAACAGCACCGCGGCCACGCCAACAGCGGCAACCGCCCCAGGAGGAGCAGCAGAACCGGCCGAGCCTTATTTCGAGCAGCAGCAGCGCGCCCTCTGCGGGCTGCATGCTCTGAACAATGCTTTGGGGGCAAGGCACTTCGCTCCGGAGGACATGGAGAAGGCCGTGCTCGTTCTTCTTGAAGAAGGTGGCCACGAACGTGGAGAAAACATCCAGGACCACGTGGCTCCAGATGGCTTCTACTCCTCCGAAGTCTTGGCTCAAGCACTCCAGTCGAAGGCCATGGACACGTACGATCGGGTCATGTGGGAGATGCCATTGAGACCCGTGACGACCGTGCGCGAGCTGCAGGGAGCTGTAGGGGCTGTGCAGAATCGGGACAACCTGCACTGGGTGGCTTACCGGTTCTTCAACAACGGCATCCTCCGCTTGGATTCTTTGGCACGCGCGCCGGAGCACATCCCAGTGGACACCTTCTTGGCCGACCTCCGGCACCACCCCAGCACCTACTGCATCCGTGAGGTTTAGACCGTCTGTACAAAGCCATGGAGAGCTTCGCCACCGTGCGGACTGTATGTGTTTGCCTGCAAGTGAAAATCTGCATCTAGTCGCGTGCATCCACTGCAAGATCTACAATTGCATCCATTGCAAGATGTGCAACGTTTCCCCAAGGCCCGATTGCAGATCTCATGTATGTTTCGCAGCCATCTCAAGCTTTTCGAACAAATCGAATCTCCAGCCATGGATCCCTGACCGTGACAAGCAGCTCCATCGCCGCGATACCCGATACAAACAAAGCCAGCGCCTTGCACTGCTAAAGAGATTCGAATGCTGTGCGTATGTGTCGCATCGTCGTGTGTTTTCTAGGTAGAAGAGGGACAACGTGGCAGGGCAGTCAGTGCAAACGGGCCCAGGCGGGTCGGGGCAGGGCAGGGCAGGGCACAGCAGCACGCAGGGCACAGCAGGGCACAGCAGGGCACAGCAGGGGCAGGGCAGGGCAGGGCTCGAGGCAGCAAAAAACAAAGCCACCTGCACAAAAAAAGCAAAAGCAAAAACCCTGTCAAAACCCGCCAAAACCCGCCCGAAACCCGCCAAAACTCCGGACCCTACACAACTTCTATCGTGGCAGGGCAGTGCAAACGGGTCGGGGCAGGGCAGGGCAGGGCACAGCAGCACGCAGGGCACAGCAGGGCACAGCAGGGGCAGGGCAAGGCAGGGCTCGAGGCAGCAAAAAACAAAGCCACCTGCACAAAAAAAGCAAAAGCAAAAACCCTGTCAAAACCCGCCAAAACCCGCCCGAAACCCGCCAAAACCCGCCCGAAACCCGCCAAAACCCGCCCGAAACCCGCCAAAACCCCGGACCCAAACCCTACACACCTTCTATAAACCCTAAACCCTGAGCCCTAAACCCTAAACCCTAAACCCTAAACCCTAAACTAAGCGAGGGGCCGAAACCGTCGAACGACAGGCCCCGAGCGCTCTGGCCGAGGGCCTAACAGCCCGAGCGGCCCTACGAAGAGAGAGACGGAAAGGTGAGGGTAAAGCCTCACCGTCTGTCCTGGACAGGCCAACAAAACTGCCCTTTTTACGACAACGTCCGTATTCGATAAAGGGATGGCCGTATCCAGACCTCCTTTAGCGTAGCTAAAGATCTACCCCAAACCGTGAACCATCTGCTCTGGTGGTCGTTTTGGGGGTTTAGGATTTAGGATTTAGGATTTAGGATTTGGGGTTTAGGATTTAGGATTTAGGGTTTAGGATTTAGGGTTTAGGATTTAGGATTTAGGATTTAGCCTCCGGAAATTTGGATTTTTGCTGGTGATTTTCAAGTGACAAATTCCGTTCATAAAAAGTGCCTTTTAGACAAGGCCGGTTGCGAATCTCGAGGTCCCCTCCTTTCTTTTCGTGTGGCTGCTCTTAAGCTTCCGGATGTCCATATTTAGTCGCGCTTGTCCTTTTCGGAAAAGGGCAACCAGCTCTAAAATCTAGATTTAAGATTTAGGATTTAGGATTTAAGGTTTTAGGATCTAGTTTTTAGGATTTGGGGTTTAGGATTTAGGATTTAGGATTTAGGGTTTAGGATTTAGGATTTAAGATTTAGGGTTTAGGATTTAGGATTTAGGATTTAGCCTCCGGAATTCTCATACGCAAACTCCGCTTGTCCCGGGGCCCCCCCCCGGGACAGTTGTCCCAGGGACCCCCCGGGACAGTTGTCCCAGGGCCCCCCCGGGACATTGTCCCGGGTTGTCTCGGGGAGTCGCGGGCCCCCCCCGGGACAATTGTCTCGGGCCTCCCCCGGGACGCCCCAGGACCGGAGTCCAAAGCTGTCAAACGATAAGCTTGAAGGGCCGAGCCGGCCCTGCCATGCCGAAGGCCCGAAAAGGGCCGAGGCTACTCCCAGCCATTGCCTAAACCACAACTTCAACAACTGGGACGTTCATGGGTGCAAAAAAACCAAATAAAAAAACCCTAAACCCTAATAGAGTATAGTTTGGGTGGCCGGGGTGGGTTTACAAGCAACGCGAGCGCGCGGCCCGGGGTGCTTCACCCGAGCGCGCGACCTCGCCAGACACACCCTAAACCCTAAACCCTGAACCCTAAACCCTAAACCCTAAACCCAAACCCTAAACCCAAACCCCAAACCCTAAACCCAAACCCTAAACCCAAACCCTAAACCCTAAACCCTAAACCCTGAACCCTAAACCCTAAACTCAGGGCCTAGGCCGCCCACCCTCGATGGTGGGCGGCGCTTATGCCCTTCGACATCGATGGCGCAAGTCGATCCAGGACGCTCGCCCGCCGTCCCACAGACAGGGGTACTGTAGCACCCACGTTAGGCCCGGTACTGGGACACGTTCTCCCCGGACCAGTACTGGTCCCTATTAAAGTAAATACCCTAGGCCCTTCTGCATGGAGGACCAAGTCATTTGGGCCCCCCTCCAAAAAGGGACCCCCCAGGGGGGGCTTGGGGCCTCCAGCGAGCAGAGTTCAAGGACCTAGCAGCCTCCAGGAGACTTGGACGAAAACTGTTTTTTTTGCCTTCCCAACCCTTGGCCCCCCTGGCCCCCCCTGGCCCCCCCTGGCCCCCCCTGGCCCCCCCTGGCCCCCTTGACCACCTGGCCGCCCCCCTGACCCCCACTGGCCCCCTGACCCCGCCGGCCTTCTCTGGCCTCCCTGGCCCTGCACTGCTTTGCCCCGCCTGAGGTTGAAGAAATAAAGAAAACCGTAGACTGAGTTTAGGTGCTAAACCCTAAAAGGAATAGGTTTGGGTGGTTTAGCCGCCTTAGACGGCGTGGGGTGGGAGAGTGAATAAAAAGAGCCAACCACAATCAGGCTCAAACGTTGAATCGCCTGAGGACGATGCACTCGAAATTACACTGTCGCTAGCTACTTCCGCTTATGCGCCATTCTACGGCAAACCCTAAACCCTAAACCCTAAACCCTAAACCCTAAACCCTGAACCCTAAACCCTAAACCCTAAACCCAAACCCTAAACCCAAACCCCAAACCCTAAACCCAAACCCTAAACCCAAACCCTAAACCCTAAACCCTAAACCCTAAACCCTAAACCCAAAGGCTCTAAGGCGCCAAGGAGACACCAACTTCCTTTTTCATCCACCAGAGTTATCGACTCCGAATCGGCGCGGAGGACCGGCGGACGCGTGTCAAAGGGGAAAAGGAGGGACCCTTAATGGGGACCCCTACCCTATAATGGGCTATATTATGAGTGTATATAATAAAAATAATGATAATATTAATAATAGTGATAATAATAATAATAATAATAATAATATTAAGGGTATATACCTTGGGGTCCTTATTAAGGGTCCCTCCGTTTATCCTTGGAGAGTGAGTATTCGATGGCCATGCCATCGTCGTGAAATTCTCTTGCAAGGCGCCTGCCTTCGGCAGGTGCAAACTTTCTGGAAACAACAGGAAGCCTAATCCTAAACCCCAAACCCCAAGTCCCCAAATCCCTCAACCCCTAAACCCTAAACCTTTAACCCTAAACCTCTCTCAAGTAGGCAGAGGGCTCCCTGCATCGTGCAGGCTGCCTGACATGCTAAAAACCCTGGATCCCACCATCTAAGTCGGAGTTCTGCTCACAGCCAGGAGCTTTGCACTTACCGATGAGGGTTTGGGGTAGCCCAAAACCCTGAACCCCAAACCCAAAGCCCTACATTGAACCGCACTACCAGCCCAGCCTGTGCTTCGCATGAACTACGCGACGGTTCAGAGTTTTGGGTCTTTGGGCCTTAGTAGGCGGAGCAATACAAGGGTACAAGGAGGGACCCTTAAATAAGGACCCCTAGGTATATACCCTTAATATAGCTATTACATACCCATTATATAGCCCATTATAGGGTAGGGGTCCCCATTAAGGGTCCCCCCTTTTCCCTTTGAAGCAAGTTTTCTAGGGATTAGGGTGTAAGGATTAGGCTGTTGAATCAAAAATGCAAAAGAGCCATAACGCAGGTTCCCTTTTGGATTAAGGCCTCCTTGTCCGAACCACTAAACCCCAATGTTCCCTCCCTTATCACCAAACCTCAAACCCCACACCAAAAACCCTACACTCCGGCCGGGAACCCTAAACCCTCTAATATTTTGAATGGGGCTTGGGGAAATCTTAAGACATATTTATAATAAGGAACCCCCAAACTAGTATAGGTAATTATTTGGGAATTTTCGGAAATAGGGGACCCTAAAGTACCCTGAATAGTAGGATATTATAAGGACCCAACATAAGTTACCTCTAACTCGGAAACTCCCATTTAGGCCCCTGAAGGATGCCTACATCCTCCGCCAGAGTTTCTATACTGAACTTAGAACCCCAGCAAAAATTATTATTTAAGGTAAAAGCCAGAAAGTTGGAATATGATTATCCTAACCCTTCTATGGTAAATTACAAGGTATCCTACCCTGAAACCATATTCCAACTTTCTGGAAGTCCCTTTAAGCTGTTTCTTAGGGATTATAATGATCAAAAAAATTAAAAAACATTTCTAAGTACCCCTATGGTTTGGGCCAGGGGAATCAGGCAGCCTCCGTGTGCTTAGCAGGCGCTCCAGCCCGTCGGCTCTCGCGTTAAGGCAGTTTTGTTTTAAACGTTAAGGCAGTTTAAGGTTTAGGGTTTAGGGTTTGGGGTTCAGGGTTAGGGTTTGGGGTTTAGGGTTTGGGGTTTAGGGTATAGAGTTTGGGGTTTAGGGTTTATGGGGCTTTTTTTGGGTTTATGGTGGGGTTTATGGGGTTTAAGGTTTTGTGTTGAGGCCAGCTTGAGCTTTCACTATAGGAGCCTTGATCGTTGGAATAGACTTATGTAGGGAACCTGTGTGGGTTGCTATACTTGGAAAGTCGGGGGACTTAGTAAGTAGTTAGTAAGTAGACTTAGGAAGTAGGCTAATCCCAATTAAGGTCCCCTTTAGAATACTTATGAATCTACTTATTACCCACTTACTAAGTCCCCCGACTCTCCAAGTAGGGGCTACTATGAGGGACGGTTTTAGCCGTTTCACAAAGGTTGCGTAAGGATTTTAAGCGGATTGTAAGATAGACTTGACGGATCAGGCAGACGTTCCACAAAATTAACTTCTCGCTTGCGGGGGCCATGAAACCGCGGCACACAGCCCAGTAGGATCTAAGCCGCAAAACCCCAATTTGAGTCAAGTACGGTTTATGCGTTGAAAAGAAGTACTATGGGTACCTTGCAGATCCTCCAGTGCTCATTGGACATTGCTTGCTGAGCCAACTTTAAAATTGTCGATTTGTGAGGTTCTTCACGGATTTGCGGGTGTAGGCTTTTAGGGTTTTGCGGGCGTTTAGTTTTTAGGGCTCGGGGTTTTGGCACTTATTATGAGCTTATAATCTGAAGGTTTAGGCTTTGGCATTTCACGCCTTGGCCTCAAGTTGGCCTTCATAATTAGAATTGGGTTTAGGGGCCCACTATACTATATATACAATCGGAACCCGTATTCAGGCCTCTACAGTACTCTTGCAGCCCATGGACAGGAAGCGCACCTATAATTCTACCTGGGGCAGAACCTCCATTCGGAGGCTCCGATGACAATGGTTACGACAGTGGCATCCCGTTGCGGCCCCCCGACAGCTGCTTGAAGGATCTTCTCGGGTTTAGGATCTAGGGTTTAGGGCCCCCCGACAGCTGAATGAAAGGTGGAAGCTGTGCTTATTCAGTGGTAAGGATTTCGGTTTTATGAGCTGAGCTTTAAGCTTAGGGTTTATGCTTGGGGAGTTCGATGGTGATGGCGCTGGCAGTTCTGATGACCCCTTAATTAAGGAATATGGCTTAAACTATATGGGGCTTCAAATTCCGGTTTAATTTAAGCTACGGTTGATGATATAAATCCTGCATTACCCATAATAAGGAATATACCATAATTGTCAAAGTTTAGGGTCCTTAAGGTAATGCAGGATTTGTATCATCGACCGTATATTCCTTAATTAAGGGGTGTTGGGCTCTCTGGGATGATGGTCTTCGGGGAAATTGCAGATTCGGCTTTCAACGTAAGCTCAACCCACCTAAATGCGAGTTTTCGAAAATAGGGGACCCTCATACAGTACCCTGAATAGTAGGATCCTTGTTGTAAGGACCCAAGAATAAGGTACCCCTCATTTTCGAAAACTCCCACATGCTAACCACCTAAGTGGGTGGTTGTCAAAATTAGGGTCCCTTTCTGGTTGATTATTATGATACGGCACCTATTATTTAGGGTACCCCAAAAGGCACCCTAATTTTGACAACTACCTAAATGCTAACCCAGCAGAGCCGCAAACATGCAACAAAAACCAATCCTTCAAACCTGGGTTTAAGGGGTTTAGGTTGGGTACGGCCCCCACTCAGCAATAGTTGAATAATATTCAAAATATAGATATATCAGGACCTTAATAGTAGCCCTAATATAGACTCTTACTGTATGGGTTTAGGGTTTAGCCGACCCGACGCCCTTGAGCAAAAACCCAAAGACCCTACTATAGAGGCCTTAAGAATTAGACTCGGGTTTGGGGGTATTTTATCTATACTATACTTGTACTAGGGATCCCCCAGAATAGTATAGGTAATTTTCTAAGTACACCACAAGTTGAAACATCGAACCGAACATCCCCGAGCACAAACCCTCTGCAAAACATATGAAACACCAGAGCAGACAAAGCTGGAACTGCTAAAATGGTAGTTTCCGAAAATAGGGGTACCCTATTTTGGGGTTCTCATAATAAGGATACATTTAAGGATCCTACTATTTAGGGTACTATATTAGGGTCCCTATTTTCGGAAACCCCCAAATGCCACAGCGGAAGGGTGGCCGGAAGAGGAGCCACGGAATCTCCAGGACCGGCGAAATGGGTGTCGTTCGTGGATTGGTCATCTTTGAACTCGGCTCTCTTCTTCAACAACCGGGCCCCAAAAAGTTCAAACTTTCTAAGATAGAGCTAGTATATAAGGCCAAAAAGTTTAAAGTTCCCCCCTTCACTATCTAAGTCTGAACGGTATAACGGTCCAAAATCTACCACGTTGGCGCCTTGAAGCCTCTGACGAAGACTCTGAAGCAAGATCCTGAAAAACTCAATAAGGGAGAAGCTTAATAGTGTAGGTGCCATCCTGCTTTAAGGTTGGGGTTTAATTTATTATTTTAGGCCAGAGCGGTGAAGGTTTACCTTACAACACAGATAAGCTCTAAGGCTTTAGGGCTACAGAGTGCTAAACCCTAAACCCTAGACCCTTCTTGCTACATTGTGGAATGCGCGTTAGCGAGAGGCCGCTTTTTATGATTCAAAAGTTTTGGGCTCTCCAAGTACCCCTACTGGATGCTGGCTAAGGAGTTTGAATAATTCTGGGGTCTTGTTAAGCAATACGTTGAAAAAGAACATGGTTCTGGTTACGAAACTCGTACATAACATGGCGTCCTTGGCATGGTAACTTAAATCAAGCTCCTTAACGGGAACTCAGCATAAATAGTGCAACAAAAATCCCTGGAAACTCAGAGTTTAAGGCTTCCGCAAAAAGGTCGAACCCTAAACCCTAAACCCCAAACCCTGAACCCTAAACCCTAAACCCTTAAACTTTTTCAAGTTGAGGAGTGCTGGGTTTAGGGTTTGGGAGTTTGGGTTTAGGAGTTTTTGTTTAAATGCAGTGCCCTTTTCCTTGACACACCTGCTGGTGTAAGATGGGTTGAGCTTTAAGGCTTGGGGTTTCCTGGCACAGTAGAGCAGGCCCGACTACTACACACCCCGGCTGAACAAGGAACATGATAGGTTCCGAATCTTTAAGAAATGGATTTGTCAATCAAGGGCCTACGGCAATCTTACTCGTAATCTGCAAACTGCTTATGCGAAATAAATGTTGAGATACTCTTCGGGATCTGTTGTTGTTGAATACTGCCACTGAGATGCACCATAAACGAAAAGTTAGATAGTTATTGTAACCACACATCGGCTTTGAAATAGCCTTTCCTCTGCCAACCATTGTTGACATTCCGGGCTGTTGCCTACAAGTATTACTCTGGCACTGCAGAGCCACGTAGACCATAATTTCAATCCCCTGCACGTGTGAGACGACAGAAAGCTTCACCGGCCGCTTCAGCAGTTTCAGGCAAGCGCTTAGCATCATTATGAGCCAATCGCCAACACTGAGGCCTAAACCAGCCAGATCTTCCAAACAACCTTAGATGAGGAATGCTCCTGCTGCTTTGCTATGACCATGGTTCAAACATGAGATCCTAAACCGCGAAACCCCCAAACCCTAAAATCCAAACCCCGAAAACCCAAAGCCTAAACCCTGAGTCCTGAAGCCTACACCCCTAAGCAGAAAGGTACACTGGAAGATCTGGCTGGAAGTCCTGACTCCGGAGCCTTACAACCAGAGCCGGAACGCTGGGTGGAGGCGCTCTCTGGGTTATGGCTTTACGACTTAGATTTTAGGGTTTAGGCTTTAGGGGTTATGGCTTTACGATTTAGGGTTTAGGGTTTAGGCTTTAAGGGTTATGGCTTTGCCATTTGGGGTTTTAGGGTTTAGTGTCTTCTGCATTCCAAGAAATATGGTCTGAAAGCTGAACCCTGATCTCCAGCGCCCTCATACCTAAATCCTAAGCCCGGTACGCTGGTTCGAAAGCTCCAAACCCGAAATCCCGAGCTTCGAACCTGAAATAGTGAACCTGACAGCAGAGCCCTCCGGCCTAAACGGCGCCTTCAGCTCAGTATGCCTGTGGGCCAGGGTCGAAACCCAGAGACTCCAATATCCCTGAATTAAGGAATATTCCTTACCTTAAATCATACTAGGGATCCTACTATAATTTGACATAAGGTATATTCCTTAGTTAAGGGATGTTGGAGTCTCTGGGAAGTAAGGGGCCGTTCTACTAAGCATAGGGTTTGGGGCACAATCTAGCGGCTAGCGCATTCATGTCGGCAGTTCTCTAACGTAGGGCTCGTAATTACGGTCTCTTTTCTGGTCCCCAAAATAGTCCGGCACCCAAATAAAAGAGACCCTACTTTAGAGAACTGCCCCGGTATGTACCTTAAAGGAACTCTTGAAAGAACCCCTCGAGGAACCCCTAAAGCGATCCTTAGCTAACTGCTCCGGGCTCTACATTGCTGGGGCTTAATGTAGGAGCCGTAACAATCGACATAAGGTTCTGGGCACCTTTGTAGTATCTTATAATACGGAACCCTAAGGAATAGTCTTGGTAGTTGTTTAGGCTTCTACATTAGCGGTTTTCAGGGTTTAGGAACATCATATAGATTGAACCTCTTGATGTTGTCATCGAATCGGATAACTAATTGGTCTTTGGGAGCTACTGCACCAAGGAAGAAGCCCACGCTGTTTGCACCAGCTGAGGCGACGAAGGATTGATTCTCGCACCACTTGCCAGCAGCGAAGTCGTGGTACTTTCCGGTTGTCCAATCTGGGCAAGTTTAGGGTTTAGGGTTTAGGGGTTTCGGGTTTAGGGAAATGTGGCTGCACGCAATGAAGCAACGGTTCTGCCAGGAACAGGGAAAAGTTCTCGCAGGCAGCGGAGGGGTTCCCATGGTGGCCCCCTAAACCCTAAACCCTAAACCCTAAACCCCGGCCGCCATGGAGCAAGGTGGCGGTCTTTCTCCCGCAAACCCTCGGGGACAAAACTCAAGGGTCGGTCATCACACTGTTTAGGGTTTAGGGGTTTAGGGCTTAGGGGTTTAGGGTTTAGGGTTTAGGGTTTAGGGTTTAGGGGTTTCGGGTTTAGGGAAATGTGGCTGCACGCAATGAAGCAACGGTTCTGCCAGGAACAAGGAAAAGTTCTCGCAGGCAGCGGAGGGGTTCCCATGGTGGCCCCCTAAACCCTAAACCCTAAACCCTAAACCCCGGCCGCCATGGAGCAAGGTGGCGGTCTTTCTCCCGCAAACCCTCGGGGACAAAACTCAAGGGTCGGTCATCACACTGTTTAGGGTTTAGGGGTTTAGGGCTTAGGGGTTTAGGGTTTAGGGTTTACGGTTTAGGGTTTAGGGTTTAGGGTTTAGGATTTAGGGTTCAAAACCAACACTTCCCAAGGCCTCACGATTCAGGCCCCCAGACCCAAGCATTGGATTACTAGCTTCCTGGAATCACCACTCCAACAGCCCTTATATAGTTCGAGGATCATGGCAATAAAGAATACCTTGATGGGGAATATGAGGGGATACTACTATAGCTACCTTACTTATAACCCTACTTACTGAGTCCCCTGAACCTTTAAGTAGTCAAGGCCCGCTCCTGAATTCATAGTGGAGAACCTTTACAACGGTGCCCCGGAAACACAAAATTCTAGTGGCGCAAAAATGGAATTCAAGATTGCAAGATTGCGTGAGCCCACAGCCACAAACATAGCGGTTGGAGTTTAGGGTTTTGGGGCGTAGGGCCTCGTGATGTAAACCCCTGACCACCCTGAATAGGGACACCCTCGCCCTCCCCTAGTGGCAATCAACCCCCATCCCCTTACCGTAAAACCTGAACCCTAAACCCTGAACTCTAAACCCCAAACCCTGAACCCTACACCCCAAACCCTAAACCCTAAACCCCAAACCCTAAACCCCAAACCCCAAACCCTAAACCCTGAACCCTGAACCCTAAACCCTAAACCCCAAACCCTAAGCCCTAAACCCCAAACCCCTTAATGGGAATCAGGGAAAAGGGCCTTTGAACGCAGGCGCGGTTCCTGCAGAAGCCGAGCTGAGGGCTTCCCCA
Source organism: Symbiodinium sp. CCMP2592 (assembly GCA_905221615.1). Classification (NCBI taxonomy): domain Eukaryota; class Dinophyceae; order Suessiales; family Symbiodiniaceae; genus Symbiodinium; species Symbiodinium sp. CCMP2592. The sequence goes on from CAJNDT010002236.1 coordinate 687,594, forward strand.
AGCTGGAGGCTCCGGGGGCAGGGGGGGGGGGTTGGAATTCCTTAAAGCTTCCTTTAAAGGAACTTTTAGGGTACTATTGTGTTCCTTTAAGGCTTCCTTCAAAGGAATGCTTTAGGGGTTTAGGAAAGTTCAGTCTTTAAGCCCAATAGCCCTTAATTAAGCTCCTTTAAGGAATCTATAAGGGATCTATAGGGTTCAGGGTTTAGGGGGCTCCAATACCCCTTAATTAAGGAATATAGCTTAATCATAATATGAAGCCCTACATAATTTCAGCCATATTCCTTAATTAAGGGGTATTGGGCTCTGTGGGAGGTTTGGGGCTTTTCGTGTTTGGGGTTTGGGGCTTTTGGAGTTTAGGGTGTAGGGTTTGGGGTGTAGGGGTTTGGGGTTTTGGGCTTTTAGGGTTCGGGGTTTGGGGCTTTGAGGATTTCGGGTTTAGGGCTTTTGGAGTTTAGGGTCTGGGGTCTTGGGCTTTGGGTTTAGGGTCTTGGGGTCTTGGGGTTTGGGGTTTGGGGCTTTGGGCTTTTGGGTTTAGGGTTGTTTTGGATTTTGGGTTTGGGTTTGGGGTTTGGGGTTTTGGGTTTTGGTTTAGGGTTTGGGGTTTAGGGTCCAGGGGGCGTAGAGTTTATGCAAGCAGTCAGGGCGAGATGCACGCAAGGATCCCTGCAACCCTAGACCCTACGCCCCAGACCCTAAACTCAGAGAGCCCAAAACCCCTCGGTTCAGTCTCCTCCTGAAATTGGCGCCGGGATTCGTAGTTCGGGATCCCTGAAACTAAACCCTAAACCCTAATTTGGGCACCTTGAATCCTATGACCTTGAGCTTCTATCCGCTAGCAGGATTTTTGCGAAAGCTGGCTGCCGGTGCATGTCTTCTGGTTGTTTCAAAGACTCAAGTTTTCACCCTTGGACTAACTTAAAGTCGTAAACCCCATTGCCGTAACTCCTAAACCCCAAACCTCTGTCTTTTGTGTCCCGTTGGTCGTTTCAGTAAGCCCCAAACCTCATCGCAGGCTTTCGAGTGTCTAGCCTAGGCCGTTTAGGCATTAGGCTTGGAGCGTAGGGTTTAGGGTTGCCGTCTCCGGATGTAGGTTTATGTTTGGGTTTCAGGGTTTCTGTTTCGAGTTGGCTCATGGTCCGGCTGCTCCACCTAAACCCTAAGCCCTAAACCCATAAGCCCTAAACCCCTAAACCCTAAACCCCTAAGCCCTAAACCCCTAAGCCCAAAACCCCTAAACCCTAAACCACGAAACCCTAAACCACGAAACCCTAAACATATCCCAAAGCCTCAACCGTAGGCTCCAAATTAATGTGTTGTAGATCACTGTAAATGAAACCATAACCCGACGAAGTACGAAAACAAAACACGCCTCAAAGTTTACCGACCCTATAGCTTTGTAGTCGTTTACCTTATGGCAACTTTCTGGAACCCTTATACCCCTAAACCCCGAAACCGTGAAACCTTTGTACCCTCCACTATAGTAACCCTAGAAGGAACCCTTGAAGGAACTCGTAAAGAACCCCTAAAAGGAACCCTTAGTCGCTTTTAGTAGGGAATGGGGGGATGGATCCCTGTGATAGCCCTTGAAGTCGTCCCTAGAACCCGCTCCCTACTCGTACTGAGAACCCGGGAGCCTAGATGAAACCTGAGGTGGAACCCGCAAAGGATCCAAAACGGAGGCCTAAAGGCTAAATCAAACCGCTAAACCCGAAATCTTAAATCCCAAACCCGATGAGAGACCCTTGTAGATCCCTTAACAGGAGCTTAAACCCCTACAGGACCCTCACAGATCCCCCGAAAAGGAGCTTGAAATGAGGGATCCTCAAAATCAGCCTCAAACCCTCAAACCCCATTCCCTAAACCCTAAACTCTCCTAAACCCCTCAACCCTTCCTTTAAAGGAAGCCTTAAAGGAACCCTAGAGTACCCTAAGGGTTCCTTTAAAGGGAAGCCTGTAAGGAATCCTATCGTACCGTGAAGGCTCCCTTAAAGGAAGCCAGAGACTCCAATATCCATAATTAGGGAATATAAATCGTAATATGAAGCCCTATATAATTTGGGTCATATTCCTTAATTAAGGGGTACTGGAGCCCCCTAAACCCTAAACCCTATAAATCCCTTATAGATCCCTTAAAGGAACCCTAGGTATTCCTTAATTAAGGGGTACTGGGCTCTCTGGGTCGGGAAGACCCCAAGCCTTTGACAGCGCCGGACTCGACGAGGAACCCAGGAGCCGCGCCCTGCAACGCAAGTTTTGCCGGCTTTGGGCCTTCGGGTCCCTGTAAGGGAGCCCTTTAAGGGAGCCCTTAAAGGGAGCCCTTAAAGGGAGCCCTTAAAGGGAGCCCTTAAAGGGAGCCCTTAAAGGGAACCCTTAAAGGGAACCCTTAAAGGGAAATCTTCAAGGGAACCCTTAAAGGGAACCCTTAAAGGGAACCCTTAAAGGGAGCCCTTAAAGGGAGCCCTTAAAGAGAACCCTTAAGGTTCCTTTAAGGGGGGTTCAGGGTTCCTGTAAGGGTTTAGGGTTGAGGGTTTAAGGGCTTAGGGTTTAGAATTCCTTTTTAGGGGGGTTAGGGGTTAAGGCTTTAGGGTTTAGGGTTTCAGGGTTTAGGGGTTTAGGGGTTTGTGGTTTAGGGTGTAGGGCTTAGGAAGGGCTCGTTTCAGGGTTCCTAGAAAGGGCTCCTAGTAAGGATTCCTAGGATAGTTCCTGTTAATGGTTCCGACGGGTTCCTTTAAGGGCTCCTTTAAGGATTGAGCGTTTAAGGTTCAGGGGTTAAGGCTTACTTGGAGAATCATTGGTTTTGGCAAGTAGGGTTAAGAGATTCAAAATTAGGGTCATTAATTACCTTACTAATAACCCTACTTATTAAGTCAAATGATCCTCTAAGTAAGGTTTGGAACTAATGCTGTGGGGTTTATAATTTATAACCTTAAAACCCAAGCCCTCAACCCCACAAGGCCCCGGCCTGCACACGTAAAGTCGATAGCCACGCGGGCTCACTGGTACTCAAAAGGTTGCTATGTGAACTATTTCCAAAACCATCTCTGGGTTCCATCAGGAAGAACCTGCCTTATCCAACACCATGCCTTTTTTAGGGACTCTATGTAATAATTAGAATAGGGCTTTTGGGGGTTCCTTATGATAGTTACAGTATAAGATACCCCCAAACCCTATTCTAACTATCAAGGTCTTTATGGCATCGAAAAGCCGGGCGTGGTGAACGAGAGCCGTCCCTCTCTTGATTTGCTCGACGACGAGGATCGCAGCAGTCCATTCTTCTCAAGAGTGTACAAAGAAGTAGGTGGGCGAGCTTCGAAAAATTTCTGCACTGGAGAGACGCTTTTCAAGCACAACGTGTGCGAATCAATATGTTCAAGGGAGTAGTGCGGATCTTTTTTGGAGAATAGCCTGAAAACATGATCTCCGATGTTTCGTTGCTGGGACAAAAGACAGTGCTACTAAAGTCTCGGTCGTAATCAGCACCAGGGCTTCACAAGGCGCTTAGCCTTGAGGGCCTAGCGGAGCAGAGGGCTAAGGGTATTAGACTTAGGGTTTAGGGTCTGGGTATTTTCGTGTCCACGGATACAGAACTGTCGGGTCGGGTTTGGGGGGTTACGGGCGCTTGGAGATAGCATTAAAGGTTCAGGTTTGGGATGTTATGGTTTAAAGTTTAAAGTTGCAGGGCTCTGGGGGTTTAGTTGTGCAGGCCGTAGGGTTTTATTACGCGAAGCCCTAAACCGTAAAGTTTAGGAAGGTTCCTAGTAAGGGTTCCTATAAGGATTCCTACAATAAGGGCTCCTGTTAAACCGTAAAAATCTAATCCCGGCTGTCGAGATCGCGCCGAGGCCTTGCGATCGCGAACTGCTTCGTCGCCGGATCCTCCTGGAGGGGATTTGGGTTTAGGGTTTAGAGGTTTCGGGGTTTGGGTTTAGGGGTTAAGGGTTCAGGGTTTAGGGCTTTGGGTTTAGGGGTTTAGGGGCTTGGGGGCTTGGGTGGTGGGGTTTCGGGTTCGCGGAAGGCTCTAAACTCTAAACCCGCGGGGTCTCGTGAGGTGTGGTAGAGCTCTGACGCTGCAGGGAGGCTCCAGGTCTGCATAAGGTTCCTAAACCCCAAACCCTACACCATATGGGAGTTTCCGAATATTAGGGGTAGGGGTCCCAAAAATAAGGATCCTACTATTTAGGGTGCTATTTCAGGGTCCCCCATTTTCGGACCCTAAACCATATAAGAGGGCCGACGGGGAAGCCTTTTAATCATGATCCCACTATTTAAGGTCCTGTATTAGGGCCCCTTACCCCAGGAATTGAGGAATAGCCCATAAACTAGGATGTCCAGTAACCTAGGAATAAAAAGGGCTCCCTTTTTGGTACTGGGTACCTTAACTACAAAAAGGGAATAAGGGTACTGCTGGGCATCCTAGTATAAGGGGGCCTGCGCTAGTTGTAGGGTTTCGGGGTTGCTTGAAAGGCAGGGGACTTCAAAAGCAAGCTATAAGTTTAGGGTTTAGGGTTTTAGGGTTTAGGGTTTAGGGTTTAGGGTTTAGGGTTTAGGGTTTAGGGTTTTAGGGTTTAGGGTTTAGGGTTTAGGGTTTAGGGTTTAGGAAAGTGAGAAGAAGGTTCCTAGCTCAAGGCCGTTTCGCTGTGGTTTAAAGGTTCAACACGGCTTCGATTGGGGTTCGTAAGTCTGTATCCTACCAGAAGCTCGCTATGTCTCATCGGAATGTTTAGACCGCAACTCCAAGCAGGCTTACAGTACTACGGTCGATGATAAAAAAACCTGCATTACCCATAATAAGGAATACACCATCATTCCCATAGTTTAGGGTCTTTAAGGTAATGCAGGATTTATATCATCAACAGTACCTTACCCCTGGAACACTAGAGAAGCCCTCAACCCCTGTACCCCGGAGCCCTCAACCCCAAGCCTTACAAAAACCGATGTTGAGCCCTACTGCCCTAAAACCCTGTCATCCCTCCCAGACTTGAATTGGGTTCAGAGGGAAACCAGATGTCCTACCATGGTAACATACATAACAAGAAAGTAAACATTCAACCCCTAAAGTCAAAAGAAGCCCGGTGAAAGCCATGGAACCCCTATCCTCAGAACCACTCGCACGCGTCGCAACACATGAAGAAACTCCCAAAGCGGAGATTTTGGGTATAGAAGCCCAGGGCCCTAGCCCAGGGTAGGTAAGACCCAGAGCTTTTATATGAGATTTTGAGAGCAGTGCTGCTCATTGCCTCGCCCTCGCCGGGGAAAGCTGACAGTTAAGACGAGTTTAGGGCCCCAAAAAAGCACAGAAGGAAAAAATTAGGATAGGGATATCCCATATAAACCCCCTTATAAAGAAGCCCGATATGATAGGGATATCCCCATAAAATGCTTATGCTTATGTGCTTCTCCCTAAGAGTTGCGAACCAAATTGACCGGTAACTCGCACGCTCCGCCGGCTGCTTCGCCTCTGGGCGCTGGGCCTCGTCGCCATCTCGCTGGTGGGCTCGGGTGGCGGGGGGCCCTGGTGGTGGGGGGCGGTGTGCGGTGTGCCGACGTCTCGCCAGTGCAGGGATCAGGTGCAAGCGGCTCAGGCCTGCCAAACTTGGAGCCAAACAAGGAAATTCCATACCGAACTTAGAACCCTAGCTAAAATTATGTTTTTAGCTGTTTCTTAGGGATTATAATAACCACAAATTAGAAAATTTTCTAAGTACCCCTATCCTATGTAAGGACATTGGCTTTGGCAAGCCCAGCAACGGTCTTTGAGGGGCGGCTCGAGAGCCACAGCATCATGGTGAACTAAGCGGCAGGCAGCCCTCTGTGCAAACTGGTAGTTAGGATTAGGGGGACCCTTGGGGATTTAGACCCTCTCAATAAGGCCCGTTTAAGAGAGCCAGAAGTAGGGTTCAGAAGGGGCACCCTTTAAGGGGTCTCCCTCAAAATACTACCTCCAAACGTGGCGATGTCAATCATTTGTTGCCACACCAGAGTGCGGGGTTCCATGAAGTGTTTCTGTTAATTTCGAACACATGTCGAACTGCAGGCGCTTAACCCTTATGTAAGTCAAAGGGGTCGGGATGTCTTTCGGGTGGTTGTACCCGAAAAACCGCATATTTGCAACTCCAAAACCCCCAAAACCCAAAACCTAAAACCCTAAACCCCAAATCCAAAACCCTAAAAAAGTCCTGAATCCCAAACCCCAAGCCCAAATCCAGAAATCTCAATTCCTTAACCCCAAATCCAAAATCCTCATAACAAAATCCTGAATCCCAAACCCCAAGCCCAAATCCTGAAATCTCAATTCCTGAACCTCTGTCCTCCACTTCGGATGCGTGAGACACCTCTGGCGCTTGCGGCTCTTTCACTGTCTACTTGGAGGTTCAGGGCACTGGCACTTAGTAAGTAGGATTATAAGTAGCTTAATTAGGGCTATGAATAGATATAACTATAGTTACTTGACTTATAACCCTACTTACTAAGCCCCTAAACCCTACAGAACCCTTACAGAACTCTTACTGGAACCCCTTAAAGGAGGCTTAAAGGAACCCTACTTACTAACTGTCTAAGGGCTTCTTTTGCGGCCTTTAAGCGCTCGATCACAGGGGGGCTAACGCTCGCCTGTTGGGGCCCCAACCCCATAAATCCTTCCTTTTAAAGGATCTATGTGTCTTTCTAGGGTCTAGGGGTTTAGGGTTTAGGGTTTAGGGGTTTTCGGGGCTTTGGGTATGGGGTTCCTTCAAAGGGTACTATAAGGGGTTTAGGGTTTATTGGTTGAGGGTTTTGGGGGTTTAGGGGTTTACTTACCTTCGGTTAGTAGGGAATGGAGGAATGGGGTACAATTATAACTACTGTTACTGTACTACCATTCTTCCATTCCCTACTAACCAAAGGTAAGTTTAGGGTTTACTGGGGCTTTTGCGGTTTATGGGTTTAGGGTTTATGGGGTGTTTAGGGGTTTGGGGGCTTAGGGCTTTAGGGGTTTAGAGTTTAGGGTTCTGTAGTAGCTGAGTAGGTAAGGGTTCCTGTAAGGGTCGTTTGAAGGGATCTTGAGGGGTGGGTACTACAAAGGGTCGAAGGGTTCAGGGTCTATTTACCCAAGGGTAAACGGAGGGACCCTTAATAAGGACTCCTAGGTATAATACCATGAATATAGCTATTATATACCCATTATATAACCCATTATATAGCCCATTATAGGGTAGGGGTCCCCATTGAGGGTCCCTCCTTGTCCCCTTTGAATAAAAGAGAGAACGAAGCCCTCTAGAACGTAACGTGACCTTATAAGGGGTACCTTTAAGGGGTTCCTTTAAGGGATCCTTAAGGGTTTTAGGGTTTTAGCAGAATTACCTTCATGACCCTAGACAATGGGAGTTTTGGCAGATTCCTTGTTATGGGTAGTGCAGGATTTAAATCATCAACCGTAGTATGTGGGGCTACCTGGCTACTTGAAGGTTCGGGCGCCTAAGTAAGTGATCCAAGTGGGCTGACACAGGCGCTCTTGACAGTTTCAACTATGTTTTTGGGTTTATTACTATACGTTTAGGTTTAGGAATACGCGGTTTCTTTCAGATGTCGCAAGAATACGAATACAACGGCTACACATGATATATATATATATATATATACATACATATACATACAGACATACATATGTGTATATATAAATATGTATGTATACATATATGTGGGTAAGTATGCGTATACATGTATACAGACTTTTTTCAAGGTACATGGGCTCACGGCCACGGACCTTCCCTCTCACCCTAAAGCTCAACCCGAAATCAGAAGAACGTCTGGCTTCGCAGGCAACAGTTCTGCTTGGAGGATAACGGGACTCGTTCCTTTAAGTGTCACTTTAAGGGATCTAAAAGGGTACTATATAAGGGTGTTCAGGCGTTTAGGGTTTCAGGCTTAGGGTTTAGGGTTTAGGGTTTAGGGTTTAGGGGTTAGGGCTTAGCGCCTGCAGACAAGAAAGCTAAAGGCCCAAGCATGTGTAGGAGCCCTACGTGACACGTTCTTCTGTCCGTTCTCTCTAAACCCCATACGGGAGTTTCCGAAAATAGGGGGACCCTAATAATAGAGTACCCAAAATAGTAGGATCTTTATTATAAGGACCGCAAAGTAATGTAATTTTAATTTTGGGAAATTTCATATCAGTATGATTAATCAGATTCCGAGCAGCCCCGAACACCATCATCCAAGCATTAACTATCTAGGCACTAAGAAGTGCGATGGGCGTGTTCCGCAATCTCTAAACCGTCTACCAAAAGCCACCTGACGCCACGAGGTAACTGGGAACCGATGGACCTGTGACTTCCTAAGAAGCCCCCATCGGGCCATACCCTGGCACTCTTGCACCTGATCCTTGCGATCTTCTCTACCTCCCCAAGGAGGAATTGGAGTGACGCAAGAGGGTGAAGGGAAAGCTGGTGCCATGTTCCTTCACCACGGTGCCGGGCCTCCACCTCCAGGTACAGGACCTCGGGCTGGTCCCTCCTTCTGGGGGGGGGAGGGCGCGGTGGGAGGGCACTCCAAACTGGCACGCAATCTAAACCCTGAAAACATCCTCAAAATGCTGAAAATATTGAAAAGCGCACAATCTAAACACTGCAAACAAGCTGCACCAATATAACAAGCAGAACTCTCAAGCAATACCGGGACGACCCATTCTTAATCGGCTGAATCAACCCTTAGCAGCATTCTGCTCTCCTGAGCCCTTGAATAAGACCATAAAGCCCTTTAGGATGCCAGCCTTTGCCGGTCTGGGGTTTAGGGTTTTGCGACCTGCGACCCTGACGAAAACCCTCACACAAGCTACCTCTGTGAAACGCTAAACCCCCAACCCTGACCCCCTTTAAAGGCTCCTTGAGGGCTCCTTTAAGGGTTCGGTTAAGGGTTGGTTTAGGGTTTTAGGGTTTAGGGTTTTAGGGTTTAGGGTTTTAGGGTTTAGGGGTTTAGGGTTTAGGGTTTAGGCTTACTTAGAGGATCCTTGGACTCGCCAGGCAACTATAGTTACACCTACCGATAACCCTAGTTGACTTATAACCATACTTACTAAGTCCAGCGCGATCCTCGAAGTAAACTCCTGGGCATCAAAAAAGCCCAAAAGCCTTGTAATAGTATGGTCTTCGGGCCTATAAGCCTTAACATCCTAAACCCTAAACCCTAAACCCTAAACCCTAAACCCTAAACCCTAAACCCTAGATCTCTCGGGAATTCCAAAACCCCCGGCACCCTTTGCCTTGGACATCGTCGACCAGTCTTTTGAGGAGGTCGGGAAGAGGGTCCTTGGACGGTGGCAGGAAATCACCCAGAGACTCCAATATCCCTTAAGTAGGGAATATACCGTAAATTATAGTAAGATCCCTTATATGATTCAAGGAATATTCCTTAATTAAGGGAAACTGGAGTCTCTGGGAAAGGATCAGGGGACTTGGTCAGTAGGGTTCCTTAAAGCACTCCTTAAAGGGGTCTATAGGTTCCTTAAAGGGATCTATCGGGTTTAGGGCTTAGGGCCTACTTGGAGGATGAAGGGACTTCGTAAGTAGGGTTAGAAGTACCTCAATCAAGGCTATAAGTAAATCTAATTCTGGCTGCCTGACTTGTAACCCCAGTCACTAAGTCCCCTGATCCTTGAAGAATCCTCGGGTGTTTAGCACTTTTTTGGCCCATTGGACCCTTTCGCTCATCTGCGCGCTTCTGGAGTTTAGGGTTGAGGGCTTTGGGTTCCAGGGTATGGATTCCATACAGGGTTCTGAGAGCTTTGGGTTCAGGGCTTAGGGTTGGGGTTGAGAGGGTTTGGGGCAGGGTTGAGTCATCCCTCCAGTTTGCTCCCGGCACCTCATTGGAGAGCCCGTAGACTCCAGAGACCCGGTGCGGAGGGGGAGGCGTTTCCATGGTGTCTTCCCAAGTAGTGAAACGCTTTTTCGGAGGTGGTGGCCCTTCTGGCTCAGACGGCCGCCTCTTGTCAGGACCTGACGAAGACGAGGCACCACCGCCTGCACCGGCCGCGGACCCAGCCGCAGCTGACGATAGGGTTTCAGGGGCTGCGTTGGCAAGAATGCCCTGCGTTGTCCGGGGCCAAGACTTTAATCGGCACATCGAATTCGGATCTATGTCTGTCGCAGCGAAGCCTAAGCAATGATTAATATAGGGGCCTTAATAATTAGAATAGGGTTTTGGGGCCCATCGTACTATAATTTTGAGATTGGATCCCCTCCCAAAAAAAATAGTGTAGGTAATTACTAGGGCCCCTATTTTATAGTACCCCTATAGACCCCTTAGAGTAACCCTTACAGACCCCTTTAAAGGAACCCATTAAGGCCCGTAGGTACGTACCCAAGCCCCCACAGTCAATTATAGGATCCTTAAGGGAGGGTGGTTCAAGGGGGGAGGGTATAAGGAATCCTTAGGGGACTGTAAGGGAACCTTGGGGAGTACTAGGGAGAATTAGGGATCACTAGGCTATATACCCCCCTTGGACCCCCCTCCCTTAAGGATACTACAAGTCAACCTGAACCCGGGAGTCCCACCTGAACCAAGAAGCGACAAACCACAAGACCGAAGAACCAAACGGGAGTTTCCGAAAACTAGGGGTACCTTTTCGGGCTCCTTTAAAGGGATCCTTTAAGGGATCTAGAGGGTTTAGGGTTTAGGGAGTTTCCGAAAATTAGGGGTACCTTTTCGGGCTCCTTTAAAGGGATCGAAACCCTGAACCCCCAAACCGTCACGTCACCCCAACGGCCCCGAAGCCTCAACCCTGACCCCAAAACCCTAAATCCGAAACCCTAAACCCTAAACCCAAAGCCTAAGGCCCGAGCTAGGCGCCTGGAATGGAACCCGAGACCATTGGGAAACCAACAACCCTCAACCCAATGACCCACACCGCGTTTAGGGTGCAGGGTTTCCACTGAACCGATAACCCTAAGTCTCGCACCTTGGGGCCTCACCTAAACCCGAAACCCCAAAACCTTAAGCCCTAAACACTAAATCTGCCGATAACCCTAAGTCCCACATGGTTTAGGGCTTAGGGTTTAGGGTTTAGGGCCCCTTGGAGCCTTAACCCGGCGCTATCAACCCAACTCCCAAGAGCTTCAATCAAGAGACCGAACAGCAAGCCCAGGATGCTGAACCCCTAGTTAGTTATGAGCACGAACCTGGGGTTTATTGTTTAGGGTTTAGGGACACTCTTCTTAGAAGTTACATGAAGTTAAGCAGGCAAGCTAGTTTGTGCTGGAAACCCCTGTGAAAAAGAGTGGAGCAGAACAAGCGAAAACCGAAGCGCACTAAATATGAAGTCTGATCCGAAACTCCAGGGACTGCAAACTCCAAACCCCACCATCACGGACCCGAAACACCCCAAACCTTAAGAACCACCCAAAAAAAAGTAAACTCTAATGACCACCCTAAACCCTAAACCCTCAACCCTCGACCCTAAACCCTCCTAACCATACAGCCAAGCAGCAACCAAAACTCTTACAAGCGACTCTAAACTCCACACCCAAGAGCCCACATTGAGCCGTTCGGGCTCAAGGGGCTTAGAGTTTAGAGTTTAGGGTTCAGGGCTTCGGGTTTAGAGTGTAGGGTACCGCCCCAGCTCCAAACAAGATCCACCCCGCCAAAGCCTTCAAGGACCACCCGAAACCCCGAGCCTGAGAACCACCCTAAACACCAAGAGCCCGACCGAAACCCACTCACCCCGAACCTCCTTTGAACCCTTCTAGAACCCTAGTACTTAGAGGATCAGGGGACTTAGTAAATACGGCTATAAGTATCCTAATTAAGGTTATAAGTAGATATAATTATAGGTGCCCCCAAGTAGAAACCCTTCTAACACCCTGCACACCCGGAAGCTACATCTAGGTTGGCCCTTGAAAGCAACTGAACAATATTCGTAAGTAAGATGCTCTTAGGCCCGATCAGGGAAACTGTATGTTCTGGGGTTGAAACCATGGGCCGCTAGTATGGGCCCTTAATTTGGGGATCCTTACATACCGTATACCCTATGTGTACCCTTTAGGCTAGGGCCCCTGGAAAGGACCATGGGTCCATAGTAGGGGCCCATACTTCTCATGCAGAATGGCCCAAAAGCCTTCCTAGCTACGGGCCTTCGGTCTCAAAGGGCAAAAGCAGGGACCCTTTTTTGGGGATGGGTATATGGGTGGTTGTCAAAATCATGGTCCCTTTTTGGGTCCCTAATATAATACGGCACCTAATATTTATTTAGGGTACCCAAAAAGGGGCCATAATTTTGACAACTATCCATACAATGGCTATGTTAAGGGTTATCTACCTACAGGTCCTTAAACCCTAAACCCTAAACCCTAAACCCTAAACCCTAAACCCTAAACCCAAAACCCTAAACCCTAAACCCCTCCTTTTATCCTTGGACGGTCTCCGGGCCGGCGGCCCGATAAGCGGGAAGCTCGGCGCCACGCGCGTCTGAGGCGGTTGGCAAGGGCAGCTCTCCAAATTAGGGCCCCGGTTTACTTAAAGGATCAGGGGACTTAGTAAGTAGGGTTATAAGTACTTTAATTAAGGTTATAAGTAGAAATAACTATGGGTTAAAAAAGGCTTAAGGCTTAAGGGTTAGGGTTTGTGGCAAAGCCCTAATCCCTGAACTCCCAGAAACCGCAGTACATTCACTAAGGTTACAAGTAGATAGAACTATAGTTACCCGACAAAAAATACTTAGTTACTAAGTGCCCTGATCCCTCATCCCTACACCCCTATAGAACCCTTATGGAACCCATATAGAACCTTGGAAGTAACCCTTATAACCCTACTTTCTAAGTCCCCTGATCGCTAGGCGCTAGAACCCTTATAGAACCCTTAAAGGAACCCTTAGGGTTTAGGGTTTAGGAACCCTTCTAGCCCTAGTTGCTACGTCCCCTGATCCTGTTGGTAAACGGCCTTAAACCGTCCTAAGTCCTACAAAACCCTAAGTCCTAAAACTTAAAACCTACACTTTGAAACCTGCCAACCCTGAACCCTCGCCTTAAACCCCTAAAACGAACCCCTAAAGTCCTACAAGCCACGAATCCAAAACCCTAAGCCCAGAGAGCCCACTACAATCCCATACCCCTTAATCAACGAGTATACCTTGTATGGAAACCTTAAACCCTCAACACTAAACTAAACCCCAAACCCTAAACCCTCAACCCTAAACCCCAGGCCCTAAACCCTAAAATTTAACATCCCTTAATCAACGAGTATACCTTGCATGGAGATCCTAATACCTCAACCAAACCCTAAACCCTATATAAACCCGTAAACCCCAAACCTGGGAACGGCCCCTAAACCGCCTGCTTCCAAACCCAGGGAAATACTACCTTATAAGAGCCCCAAGAGTTGAAAGGTTGAAATTACAGCCAACTGAGTTGTCCTTTAAGCCCTTTGGACATTATTTACTATTATGGTTCTCTACGAAATCGTAGGGGAAATCAAAAAAAAAGATCCCAATAGACAACCCAGCCAATAAGAAACCGCCCTAAACCCTAAACCCAAATACCCCAAACCTGGGAACGGCTCTAAACCCTAAAACCTCAACCAAACCCCAAACCCCCAAACCCTAAACCCTGGTACCCCAAACCTGGGAACGGCCCCTAAACCGCCTGCCTCCTCTTTAGGTAGGGTTATAAGTACCCTTATTAAGGTTATAAGTAGATATAACTATAGTTACCTTACATATAACCCTTATTACTAAGTCCCATGATCTTCTAAGTAAACCGCCTGCTTCCTCTTTAGGTCGGTCGCGCGGTTCACTTTGAGGTTCCCCAAGCGGAACATCGTCGACTCGGCGAGGGTCTCTCTTTGGGGTTCCTTTTTAAGGTCCCTTGCAAGGGTTCTGGGTTCTTTGAAGGGGATGTATCAGGATTTAGGGTCAAGATGGTTTAATAATTGCTTAGGCTTTGGAGCTCTTGTGGTCTGTTTCCGCTTTAAATTCCTACAAGGTTTGCTTGAACGACTCCAGGATGCATCTATTTGGGTTTAGGGTGAAGGGTTTGGCGCGCTTTGAGGGTTTCTTGGATTCTGGAGGGTTTGATGAGTTTCGAAAGATTTTACATGGCTGCATCATCAACAAGATAAAGAGGCTTTGTCATTTCAAAAAAAGGGTTATGTGAGTGTCTCGTACAGGGTTGCGGGGCTAGTGTCCTGGTCTCCCGGAAGCATCACTGGAATGGCCCTTGAACTGTCGGGCTTTGTGGTCTATGTAATACTATACTGAACTTAGAGCCCAAACGAAAATCAAACTTGTTGCTGTTTCTTACGTATTCTAACCGAAAGTTAAGAACTATTTCTCTACGTAAGTACCCCTAAGGTAAGGACTTTATGGGGTTTCGGCATAAGGCTTGCTTGATGATTGTGATTCAAGCCTGAACGTCTGTTCCAAGCTTAGCTGGCAAGGTACGGGCAGAGTCACCAATAACTGCACCTGTACATCCATCAAATCCGTCAATTGCTCCGGCAGAACTCGACAACGGCATTCTGGACGGCTGTCATGTTGACATACTGCAGGTTCCACACTCCCCGCCAAAGGCGCACATCCAAAAGACACATCCTTGGGGACCAAATGACCCTCATAAGTAGTGGCCTTATACCCTTATACTATGAATCCCTATAAGGTATATGAACCTTAAAACCTTTTGAGGTTCATCTCGTCCTTAAGGATGACATAGGGAAATCTCAAGTCCCCCGAACTTCAGGATACCCAGTAACCTAAGAATAAAAAGGCCTCTCTTGTTGGTATTGGGTAACTTTATAAGGAACCTAGGACTACAAAAAGGGAATAAGAGTAATACTGGGCATCCTAGCCCCTAATTTTCGGAAACCCTAAACATTTTATAGAACCCTTATAGATCCCTTTAAGGAACCCTTATAGATCCCTAAGGGTACTACTGGGCATCCTAGTAAGGGACGTTGGAGTCTCTTTGGGGGGACGAAAGCCTCGAAAGACTGCTGGGACCCAGGGCTCGCGAGACGTACTCCCGCAGCATGTCGACCTGATTCGGTCTAGGGGGTTTAGGGGTTTAGGGTTTAGGGTTTTTTTTTTTTAAAGTGCAGTAGCCCCTTTTCCAGCAGAGTTCGAGCTTGCTCCAGATGGAGCATGCACTAAATCCAAAAGGCCCTCTCAGACGTCACCCTCATCAGTTTAGACGACCAGCTTCACTCATCACGACTCCGACTACGTTCACGAAGGGTTTGACGACGTTTAGGGTTTAGGGTCTAGGGTTTCTAGGCTCTGGGGTTTAGGCTCCTTCAAGGGGTTTAGGGTTTAGGGTTTAGCATGTCGACCTTACTTAAAGGATCAGGGGACATAGTAAGTAGGGTTATAAGTAAGGTAATTATAGGTATATCTGCTTATAACCCTAAATTCAGGTACTTATAACCCTACTTACTAAGTCCCATGATCCTCTAAGTATTCGGTCTAGGGTTTCTTTGTTAGTGTTTAGGCTCTGGGGTTTAGGCTCCTTCAAGGTGTGGGTTTAAGCTCTTTGAAACCTTGGGTTCAGGTTCGGGTGTAGGGTTCAGGATTTTCGGATTAGGGTTTAGGACTTGAGGCTTTTGGGTATGAAGGTTTTCGCGGTTTCTATTGGTTTGTTGATTCATCCCTGGTCGTTATTGTGTTATAAACATGTTCCATATGGCCTGCAAGGGTGGTGTAGGATTTTGTGTATTCAAGCTTCACGGCTCCAAATTTCGAGGCCCTTGGAATAAGGATCTGATAATGTTTAGGGTCCTGACTTTCAAGGTCTGACGCTCCCCCATCGGGATTTAAGGGCTTCGTATGGCGGCTTGTTTGAATGACGCGAATAGCATTGGGGGGAGCACATTCTAGTAATTGTAGTATACAGTCATGATCGGGACTGCAAAGGGCACGGTTTAGGGTTTAGGGCACTATTTCCAACTATTTCCAGCCAGGCTACATCCTACACCCCAGCATCCGAAATCCAAACCATACACCTCCAACCCCCTGTCCCAGAAATTATTCCAGCCCGCACACTAAGGGCTTCTGGGGGCTGGGGAGTGGGTTTAGGGTTTAGGGGTTTAGGGGTTTAGGGGTTTAGGGGTTTGGGGGTTTAGGGTTTAGGGAGTTAAGGTTAAGATAAGGGCCTTAATATTTAGAATAGGATTCCTGTAATCAATGCTTCCAGACGCGGTTGATAAAGCCCTAAATTTACGGGCCTAAACAGTCACATTACGGCTTCTAGGGTATATGATCGTACAGTAATAGTAAGGAACCCCTCGGAATAGTAGTGCAATTGCTTGTCTGGATCCGAACCCGAGCCCGAATCCCAGTGACTGGGACCCTGAACCCTGAACCTAAACTCTAAATTCCAATCCTCTCTTACAGGCCATCAGGACATGATTGGTTCGGCCTGCAAAGGTTTAAGCTTCGGGTCCCTGGCTTCGGGCTTGTAGGGTTGAAGGTGTCCTCCGCAGCTTTGGGCACTGCAAAGCGTAGCCACGAAGATCTTTGGGTCGAAATGTGCTTCTTCGGTTCTGAAATGTGAGGGTGAAGGTGTGGGATCTTAAGCTGCGGTAGCCCGTTTGCTCTGGAAGACACTCCATGTAATATATAGAGGCCCGAGGTGACTCTATCGTCATAAGATCCCCGTCTAGCCCGTGTAAAACTCCCCGATAAGATCCCGCGGGGCCCTTACATAAGGCACGTGGCTCAAGTCAGAAGGGGAATGTGTGAGCAGGGTGGGGGACTTGAGGTTTAGGATGTGGGTGGTTGTCAAAATTGTGGTTCCTTTTTGGGTACCCTAAATAATAGGTGCCGTAGTATATTTATTAAGGAACCAAAAAGGGACCACAATTTTGACAACTACCCATGTGCAGGGGGGTGGGATTCAGGATCTGATTTGGGTGTTAGGGGCGTAGGCTTTGGACGTTTCAGGAATACTGGCTTCGTGTTGGGCTTAGGATCTCGGATTTAAAGGGAGGGTCCAGGACCAAATCCCTAAAACGACAACATTATATGTCTTAACTTTGACTTCGAGTTAACATGTAAGAGTGCTGCATCAGCGTCAATGCATGCTCTGTTGGCCCTAAACCCTAAACCCTAAACCCTAAACCCTAAACCCTGAACCCTAAACCCTAAACCCTAAACCCTAAACCCTAAACCCTAAACCCTAAACCCTGAACCCTAAATCCTAAACCCTAAACCCTAAACCAAATTATAAACAAGTATAGGAGTCGGTGGGTTTCTAGCACCAAACCCGCACAAAACCCAAACTGGGAGCTTGCTGAAAGGAGTCCGCGTAAGAACTCTTAAAGTGGAGCAACTCTTGAAGGTACTCAGAGACTCCAATACCCCTTAATTAAGGAATATACCTTAAATCATAATATTAAGCCCCCTGTAATTTAAGGTATAATCCGTAATTAAGGGGTATTGGGATCTTTGGGTACTCTATGTTACGGACCTCAATCCTCGAGGCCCTTGCGACCATGCGCGGCAACCGTTGTTTCGCTTCCGAGTTGATGTAGAGAACCTGCTCAGTGAGCTTTCGGGGCTTTGTGAAGGTTTGACAGGTTTGATCGGGGTTCTGTAGGGTTTAGGGTTTGGGGCTTTGGGGCTTTGTGGGGCTTTGATAGGGGTTCCGTAAGGGTTTAGGGTCTACTTAGAGGATCAGGGGACTTAGTAAGTCGTTCTTTAAAGGGCTTCTTGAAGGGATCTATAGGCTTCCTTAGAGGGATCTAGAGGGTTTAGGGTTTAGAATGGTTCCGTAGGGGGTGTGTTTTATACGCCTTGACACCGGGCTTCATAAGGGGATCCAAGAAGGAGATTCTCCAAATTACGGGGTCCTTTTCGCGATCCTTGACTCTGTACTTTAAGGGGAACTCCAGAAAGTTGGAATATGGTTTCAGGGTAGGATACCTTATAATTTACCATAAAGGGTTTAGGATAGTCATATTCCAACTTTCCGGCTTTTACTTTCAGGGGGTTCAAGGCTCATCGGGTCGAGTCTTGGTTTGGTCCTGGGTTTGGGGGCCAGCGACTAAAGAAAAGATCACTGAAATACTGATCCCCAACGACTTAAAACCTTTAACACTACTTCGGATAACTAGGCTTAAAAGTAAATAGAACTATAGCGCTATAGCTACCTTACGTATAACCCTACTTGCTAAGCCCCCCCTAAGTGCGGGCATGGTGTCTTCTGTCGTGGTAATCCCACTCAGGTTATCCGTCTCTGCGAAGCTGCCTTTGTTGCTCATATGATCCAGCCACTGTCGCATTCACCCTTGTCCTTTTAGGAATAATAGACAGAGCCTTATACCTATATCCCTTAGTAGGAATTATTTAAGAAGGTCTACTAGCCGGTCTGTTTGTTCTTTTGGGGGAACCATCAAAAAGGACAAGGCTGGCCGCATTGGCTGGGACAGGCTCTCTCGTGCAACCAGTTGAAGGATGCTGTTCACATTCTGTGCCTGGAGGAATCAGCAAGCTACTCTGCAAACCAAAGAACACTAAACCGTAAACCGAACCAACACCTAGCCTTTGTCCTAAGCAGGGCGATACCCTTGCCCAGTATCTTATCCAGCACCCTCCCCAACCCGTAACCCAAACCCTAAAGGAACCCTCAACCCATAAACCCCAAACCCTACACCCAAAACCTGACACCTGAAACTTAACATCCTGAACCCCAAGCCCTGAAATACTTCAGAGGAAACCCCAAAAAATCTACCCCGAAGTTGTTGGGGCCTCGGGCTTCGTGTGTAGGTTTAGTTTACCTTAACCCAACGTAACCGACCTGTTTAAGGACTTATATAAAGAAATCATATTAGGGAACCCTAAAAAGGTAGGCTCCTTAGGGTCCAGGTAATTAAGGTTTAGAGTTGAGGGCTTATGTTTTGCGGGTTCGCAAGAATTGAGTACCCATGAATATGCTACCCCGTTTCAACAAAACAAAGCCCCGTTTCCCAGGATGCCTCCACGGTCGCCGACTCGGCCATGACCGTGAAGGGCTCCTGGCAGTGAGGGTGTTGTCCTAAATCCTAATCCCAGAGAGCCCAATACACCTTAATTAAGGAATAGATCGTAAATCATAATATGAAGCCCTATATACACCACCGGGCCGAAAGTTTCGACATGCAGCTTATAACATAGATGTTTGCCGCGGAGAGGCGGAGAGCCCCAAGACCCATTTTACGTGGCCAGCGTGGCGGAGTAATTACTTTCCGGGAATAAATTTATACTATTATATAGTTTCCGGCGGAGAGCTTTGCGGGGTTGTGCTAGGATTCTACGGGGGAAAGAGGGTGAACATGTGGTGATCTCTCAACTTCATGTTGTATGGCGAACTTTCGTCCTGCGGTAGCGGGCAATTCGGGGCTTGCAGTCCAGCCTTGTGGAAGACAACGACATCCACTGCGACAAATGCCTTTTGACTTGCTCTGGATGCTGGCCCCGTGACCCTTTTTTTCAGCAAATGATACTGCCTCACCCCAACCTTAAAGCCACATGTCCGGGCTTGGTTGCGAGGATCAGCCATGATTCCAGAATCAGCGGGCAATTCGGGGCTTGCAGTCCAGCCTTGTGGAAGACAACGACATCCACTGCGACAAATGCCTTTTGACTTGCTCTGGATGCTGGCCCCGTGACCCTTTTTTTCAGCAAATGATACTGCCTCACCCCAACCTTAAAGCCACATGTCCGGGCTTGGTTGCGAGGATCAGCCATGATTCCAGAATCAGCGGGCAATTCGGGGCTTGCAGTCCAGCCTTGTGGAAGACAACGACATCCACTGCGACAAATGCCTTTTGACTTGCTCTGGATGCTGGCCCCGTGACCCTTTTTTTCAGCAAATGATACTGCCTCACCCCAACCTTAAAGCCACATGTCCGGGCTTGGTTGCGAGGATCAGCCATGATTCCAGAATCAGCGGGCAATTCGGGGCTTGCAGTCCAGCCTTGTGGAAGACAACGACATCCACTGCGACAAATGCCTTTTGACTTGCTCTGGATGCTGGCCCCGTGACCCTTTTTTTCAGCAAATGATACTGCCTCACCCCAACCTTAAAGCCACATGTCCGGGCTTGGTTGCGAGGATCAGCCATGATTCCAGAATCAGCGGGCAATTCGGGGCTTGCAGTCCAGCCTTGTGGAAGACAACGACATCCACTGCGACAAATGCCTTTTGACTTGCTCTGGATGCTGGCCCCGTGACCCTTTTTTTCAGCAAATGATACTGCCTCACCCCAACCTTAAAGCCACATGTCCGGGCTTGGTTGCGAGGATCAGCCATGATTCCAGAATCAGCGGGCAATTCGGGGCTTGCAGTCCAGCCTTGTGGAAGACAACGACATCCACTGCGACAAATGCCTTTTGACTTGCTCTGGATGCTGGCCCCGTGACCCTTTTTTTCAGCAAATGATACTGCCTCACCCCAACCTTAAAGCCACATGTCCGGGCTTGGTTGCGAGGATCAGCCATGATTCCAGAATCACCACCGGGCCGAAAGTTTCGACATGCAGCTTATAACATAGATGTTTGCCGCGGAGAGGCGGAGAGCCCCAAGACCCATTTTACGTGGCCAGCGTGGCGGAGTAATTACTTTCCGGGAATAAATTTATACTATTATATAGTTTCCGGCGGAGAGCTTTGCGGGGTTGTGCTAGGATTCTACGGGGGAAAGAGGGTGAACATGTGGTGATCTCTCAACTTCATGTTGTATGGCGAACTTTCGTCCTGCGGTAGTAATTTAAGCTATATTCCTTCATTAAGGGGTATTGGGCTCTCTGGGAATCTTGGAACCCTCCTGCGTTAGAAAGCAAAGTAGATGATGGTTTGATCAAAAGGCAAACCCATAGGTTCAAACCACTCTAAGGAGAAGAGGATTCAAATCCTAATCACGAAACCACTAAAAGCTATAGTCAGCCCTGGAACATGGGAACATGGATTACGGACGACCGTTGCTGGGATTCCCCTTACTTTGTCTTGGGGGATCTCCCCTCAGATATCTGTAGGGATCCATAATCTCTAACATAGCGGCCTTAGTGGCTCCTATAGTATATTTAGCTTTAATAAGGAACCCTAAACCATAATATATGTATATATATATATATATGATTATTGAGGCCCCTATATTAAAGTTTTACTGTAAGGCTCAAGGAGTCGACTTCGGGGTTCAAAGGCTTTGGGAATGTACAGGTTTACTTAGAGGATCAATGGGACTTAGTAAGTAGGGGGTGGAGGGTACCTTTAAGGAATCTATAGGGGTACTATAAGGGTTTAGGGTTTAGGGTTTACTTAGAGGATCATGGGACTTAGTAAGTAGGTTTTATAGGTAACTACCTTAATTGGGGTTAGATGCAGAGATAGCTGTAGCTACCTTACTTATAACCCTACTTACTAAGCCCCCTCGGGAACCTGACTACGAAACTCCGATGGGTCCGATCCCCGA
The DNA here is from genome assembly GCA_905221615.1 of Symbiodinium sp. CCMP2592. Lineage (NCBI taxonomy): Eukaryota > Dinophyceae > Suessiales > Symbiodiniaceae > Symbiodinium > Symbiodinium sp. CCMP2592. The sequence continues at coordinate 708,994 of CAJNDT010002236.1, forward strand.
AAGGCCCTGAATACTAAACCCCACCCCCGACAAACTGAAACCTGAAACGCCTACCCCTTCACTGATTCAGCGCAACTAGGGTTTTAGGGTTTTAGGGTTTAGGGTTTAGGGTTTAGGGTTTAGGGACCCTCAACCCAAGACTCAGGCCCTAAACACCGAACTCGAAAACTTGAGTCCTAAACCTGATAAACCCTGAACCCGAAGCCTGCCTCCAGCCACCATCCCTTCTAAAACCAGAAACCCGCAAAGCAAGAACCAAGTATCAACCTAAACCCTGAACCGTTGGAAAAAAAAGCACTTATAGCAGAGGCCAGAAAGTTGGAACATCATTATCCTCATACCCTTAAGGTAACATGTAAGGAATCCCTGCACTAATCATCCTACACCCATGTTCCAACTTTCTGGTTCACGATAATAACAACCTGAGTTGTCCTTTAAGCCCTTTGAAAGCAATTTACGTTTATGGTTCTCTACAAAATCGTGAGGGAAATTAAAAAAGATCCCAAAGGACAACCCAGCAACAAAAAGCTTACTGTAACCCTAAACCCTAAGCCCTGAACCCAAAACCCCTAAACCGAACTTTCTGGGGTGTACCGGATTACTATACTAGGTTGGCCCCTGAAAGCCTCTGAAAAATATTCGTAAATAGGGTCCTATTAAGCCCAATAAGGGAAAATATAAAATGTCCCAAAGGCCTACCTAATATAACAACAACAAAAAGCTCTCCCTCGAGGCCCTCCCCATCCCTCAGTGGACCTCAGCGGAGAGACCCGAAAGAGTGCCTGGATTGCAACAGAAAGGAGCGGGGATTTAGGGTCTAAGGGTTAGGATTTAGGGCTTTAGGGTTTAGGATTTAGGGCTTAGGGGCATGAGGTCGAAATTGGGTGGGTGGTTTAGGGCTGTTTTTGAAGTGGGTTTTAAGCTTTAGGTCGGTAGTGTTCTGGGTTGAGGATGTAGGGTTTGCGGCTGAAGGACGTCGGAGCTTTGGGTTGAGAGGGGTTTGGGTTTCGGGTTTAGGGTGTAGGATTTTTACGCTCCTTAGAACGCCTCCTAAACCCTTAACCCTAAACCTGTCAGGGTTTGCCAAGTCTTTTCTGGATTTGGTTGGTTTGGGGTTTAAGGTTTGGGGCTCTACAATGCAAGCGACATCCCTGTCAGTTCGAGCCGATGCAGCCGTTATAATGTTCGTTTAAAGCCTTACTGGAAACGAAAGTCAGGTGATGTTTCCAACTTGAGGGGGGAAAGCCTTGCAGGGAGAGCTGCAGTATGTAAATTAGTATTGACCATAGATGTTTCATAGCTGAATGTGTTTAAAAGCGTCGGTTGTCTGTAAATACTGTAGTACCACAATGAACACTATCTTAAAACGACGATATCACAATGCAAAAAATGGTTATAGTCAGTTATGTGTACCTGAAACAAATAATATTGCTCGCTTCTCAAACAATCCAAGCAGCCGAAGACGCCGCCACGCGTCAGAGAACCCACCCTGTGGCGAAAGGACGCTTGGGTCGGAATGCCAGGAGCTCCGGGCCCTAAACCCTAAGGCTTAGTTTCAGTCTTAGGGAATTTTGTACCCAAGTCCAGAAACTTCTTATGAGGATTCTATAGGGCCTTAGAAGGGGAAAAAGTAGGCCTGAGCCTTTGAAATAGGGCTTGGTGGTTTCTATACCCTAAACCCTAAACCTATCTAAACAAAGTGGAGAAGCAGACACAAAAACTTGAAAGTAGAGCAGCCCCCAAACGCTACCTTAAACATTTTGAAGTGAACCCTTACACCTAAATTTTAAGGAAATCTATAAACCCAACAAAGGAAACCCTTAAACCGAAATTTTAAGGAAACCTATAAGCCCCAAAACGTGAAAGACATGCATCCCTCAAGTCAACCGCGACCTGCCTTCGCGTGATCTCGCGCCGTCGGCCTTCGCCTGCTTCTGTTTACCCAGAGGCCCCATAGTAGTTCCTTTTTGGGATTACCTTATAGGATTCTATATATGAAACTCAAAAAAGAACTACTTTGGGGCCTCTCGGTAAGGATGTTCAAGGTGATTTTAGGTCTTCTGAATACTAGTTCATGGTTGGGATGGGATTAAAAATTTATCTTTCTATTCCTTATTGGGCTTAAGTACCCATAAAAATGTAAAATGATACTCAACTATGACAAAGAACAGAGCTCTGGGCTTAAGGTTAGGGTTCAGAACTTAAGGTTAGGATTTGAGGTTTTCGGGCTGGAGGTTTAAAATCTAGGTGCTTCAGAAATGCTGTGGTGTTTAAGAACGGCTTTCGCAAGAGTTCTACAAAGATTCATACGGGTTCCATAAAGCGGCATCAAATTCATGAACAATCTTTCCATCGTATTCCCGCTGCCGTGCGCTCTCCCAGCCAACCCAGCAAAGGGTGTTGCTTGGGATTTGGCCGTGGAGTCCTTCTGCTGATGATATAAATCCTGCATTACCTTAAGGACCCTAAACTATGGGAATTATGGTATAGTCCTGCTTATGGCTAATGCAGGAGTTTTATCATCAACCGTTCCAAGAGCTTCCAAGAGTTTGCAGCGATATGTGCATCCTTCATCACGGTCCAAGCAGTGCCCCCGACCTTGGACAGTCCAGTCTGTGTGCCGCTTTGGTCCCGAGCAAATTCTTCAGCCAGCGTGTTCCTCCGCCCCTAAGCCCTAAATGCCTAAACTCCCAAACCCCAAAACCCAAAAAGCCCTAAACTCCCAAACCCTAAACCCCAACTTGGGGGGCCGGTGGGGAGCAAGGGGGGAAGGCCGGCACCAACATGCCTTGGCGTGCGCGAGCGTGTGCGCGACGCCATGTTGCCAGAAGCTGCGGCCGATACTCGCAGCATACAATTCAACACCTGCCCAGAGAGCCCAATAACCCTTAATTAAGGCATATAGCTCATATTGTATAGGGCTTCATATTATGATTTAAGCTATATTCCTTAATTAAGGGGTACTGGGCTCTCTGGGTGGGACGTTATCCCGACGTATGGATTGCCCGCAGTCATCTCCAACGAGCTCAGTCTCGTGGGCCACGTTATTGCCGGGTCGATTCCCATCTGCTCGTTGCGCAAGCCTAAACCCTATACCCTAAACCCCTAACCCTAAACCCTTAAACCCTAAACCCTAAGCCCTTGCCAGGTCTTCCTCTCTCCTCGATGGGGCGAGGTTTTGTCGCCCCTTGCCTCTGAGATTCTTAGCATCGTCGTATCGTTACAATTCGAAGGTTCAGGGATTGGAACTCTATGAGGACTTGATAAGGGCTGCATGAATTTCTGCGCGAGTCTGCAAGGGTTCTACGAGTTCACGCGGTTTGGGTTGTTTAAAGCTAGGAGCTCAAGGCTAAGGGTTAAGGATGGGACAAAGGAAGTTCAGAAAACAAGGCACCCTGACAGAAACCCCAAACAGTAGGATCCTTGAACTCTACGTTCTACCGAACCTTAGCCCTAAAACCCTAAACCCTAAACTCCTAGACCCTACCCAAGCAGTGTGATCCTCAGCGTAAGATAACCTAAGCTCCAAAACAAACCAAAATTTTCAAATTGAGCCCCCTCAAGCCTTCATACGGTCTCGGGTTTTGGGCTTAGGGTTAGCATTCATGCCTAAACAGAACTGCAAGTCTTGCTGCAACGACGAGTAAGTTGTTACCCTCAGCCCCCAACACCAAGGCCGATAAAGGGACTCCAACCAACCCCGAACCCCTCCCTAAA